>JAJOZX010000106.1:607500-610000 GCA_023014485.1 Bathynomus jamesi | reverse complement strand
ACTCAGCAGAATTTCCATACAACATACGGAGAGGATCCTCCATCAAAGAACAGTATCCGAGACTGGTACGAAAATTTTAAAAAAACTGGAAGTGTCCTACACAAGAAAGGGTATGGTCGTCCAAGCATTACTAATGAAATGGTCGAGAGGATACAAGAGTCTTTTGCGCGCAGCCCCCGAAAATCAATCAGGAGAGCGTCAAGAGAGCTAAAGGTTTCACCCACAACTGTACACAAAGTTTTCAAAAGACTTCGGCTGTATGCCTACAAGGTGCAGATTGTGCAGGCACTGAAACCAGATGACAGGCCTAAACGGAAGTCATTTGTGGAGGACATGCTGGACCGAATGGACAATGACAATGGGTTCCTCAAACAAGTCATGTTCTCAGATGAGGCTACATTTCATGTTTCAGGGATGGTAAACCGGTATAATGTTAGAATTTGGGGTTCAGAAAATCCCTGTGAGGTGCTGCAAGTGGAACGCGACAGCCCTAAAATTAACGTCTGGTGCGGTCTCATGCATGACCGACTGATTGAGCCATTCTTTTTCGCTGAGGGTACCGTGACATCAGTCTCCTATCTTGACATGCTGGAGCAATTTGTGTGTCCACAGCTACAAGAATTGCACCAGGACATTACCTATCAGCAAGATGGAGCACCTCCACATTGGGCTCTGGTTGTGTGTGAGGTCTTCATTGAAAAATTTCCGGGTCGCTGGATTGGCCGTGATGAACCTATCCCTTGGCCTCCACGATCACCAGACATTACGCCATTGGACTTCTTTCTCTGGGGATTTGTTAGAGATGCTGTGTACAAGACTAAGGTTAATGACCCCTAACAGGGATGACAGGATAACAGGACAGGGATAACAGGAAAACATGTTGCGAAAAATGCTCCGCATCTTCACAAATTCTTCCAGAGGGAAGGTTTATTTTCAGCGATGAATGTGCTATTTACCACAGTAGCCAGTCACGAAACATCTTCATTTGGTAGAAAAAAATCCTCATTACTTTGAAGAAATTGAACACAATCCGCCTCATGTCATGACGTGAACAGCATTAAACGCTCGCTATGTGGTTGATCCATACTTTTTTCATGGCATTGTAATCAAGCTTCTTATTTAATCATGTTGCAAAACTGGTTCGTACTAAATCTTGACGAACTTGACGTAAGACATGATGCATGGCTGTAGCAAGCAAAGCTGGGCACTTGCGGTTTTTTTTGCGGTACTGCGGTACTGCGGTACTACCGCACTACCAAACCGGTACCGCAAAAAATGCGGTAGCGGTACTGCTGTACTTTCAGCGATCCTTTGCGGTATTGCGTTATGCGGTACCGGTTTGGTAGTGCGGTAGTACCGCAGTACCGCAGTACCGCAAAAAAACCCGCAAGTGCCCAGCTTTGGTAGCAAGACGGAGTGCCGGCTCATTATGCACCAACAATTGGGGACTTTTTGAATGAGGCATTCCGAGGAAGGTGGATCGGTCGCGGGTCTGCGATATCTCCAACACTATTGACGTCGGTTGCAAGGAGCCCCGACCTCAGCACTCGCGACAATTCTCTCTGGGCGTACATCAAAGAAGTTGTGGCAAACAGCGCTACCAGACGAATGAGGAACTGAAGAATGCTGTTACAACTGCATTTGCAACAATCACACCGCAGATGCTGCGAAAGATGTCACACAGGACAGGGTGACGTATCATTCTGTGCTGTGAAAACGAAGAAGCTCACACAGACACTCTGGATTCCTAATATCTTAGGGGTATAGACACTTCTCGCCCACCCTGTATATATATGGACATATTTGTTTTGTTGATAAATTGTTTTATTTGGACATTAAAAATTCAAGATACGAGACATTTGAAAGAACACAATGTGGAAATATTGATGGTATTCAGATTTCTTCATTTTTTGAAAATGACTGATGTCAGATAACCTCCCTTAAAACGTATGCATTCACGGTAGCGGAAAAAGAAATTGTCCATAACTTGCTGAAGTGTTTCAGGAGAAATGCGGCTTATTTTATCTCTGATGTTTTTCAGTTCAGATAAAGTTCTTGGTCTAGTCACAAACACCTGTAGATGTAAGGTCAGGTGGTCGGGGTGGCTATGGAATGTCCCCAAATTTTGAAACAACATGATTTGAAAATGTCTTTTGCAACAGTTGCCTTGTTTCATTGCTTGTGTGGCAAGTTGGACCGTTCTGTTAGAAGAAAATTTCATTGAAGTCTGGGTTGCAGCGACGGAATTCAGGAATGAAAAATTCTTTCAGCATTTCACGGTATCGATCACCATTCACAGTCTTTCCCCCCCCCCTTTCATTCTCAAAGAAATGTGGGCCTATTATCCAAGATTTGGAGATGGCACACTACACTGTCACTTTCCAGCTGTGTAAAGGTTTTTCGTGGATTTCGTGAGGATCTGTGTTGGCCCATATTCGACAGTTTTGTTTGTTGACATACCCGATAAGTATGTTACTTGCATTTTGTAGGGATGCAAACT
>JAJOZX010000106.1:585000-602500 GCA_023014485.1 Bathynomus jamesi | reverse complement strand
GTACATAAATTCAGACGTGATACCCAGTCAGCAAGCACACGGTGAATGATGTCAGGAGTAATGGTGCCACACCATATCATCACCCGAGATGCACCTTGTTCCTTTGAAGAGGTATACCAGTGAGGGTTGTTTTGAGACTAGTAGCGGATGTTCTGTCGATTTACCTCACCATTTCCATAAAAAACAGCCTCGTCACTGAACAGAATGGTGGACGGGAAATTGGCATCCCGAGCATATTGTTCCGTAGCCCACTCACAAAATTCCATCCGCCGGTCGGGATCATCTTCGCTTAATTTCTGTAGGATCTGAAGTTTGTATGGATGCCATTTGTGAGCCTGAAGAATGCGATGGATGCTACTTTTCGACACTCCTGTCTCAGCAGACAATCGCCGAAGAGACTTATTGGGACTTCTGTTAAAATGAGCCAGGATAGCAGTCGCTGTATCATCGTCAGTGGACCTCCTTGAAGGTCCACTGCGTGGTTTATCTTCTATGGATCCTGTTTCCTTAAACTTTGCAACAAGTCTGCTAACACAACTCTGTGTTATTGGCTCGCGGTCTGGATGCAGTCTGTTAAATTCAGCAGCTCTTTGACTCCGATTTTCTATGAGTAGAATTATCTGGATTCGTTCTTCCTTGCTCACAGACATTATGGCCTGTAGAAAGAGAAAAATATGAATTATGGTTTGTAGAAATAGAAAAATATGAATTTCTCCTATGATGCCGGACTTATGGGACACCCTGTATATATATATACATATTATATATATACACACACACACACGCACACAGGGTGTTCAAAAAGAAACATAACCCATTGGAGAATGAATATATCATTATAACCTAACCCTTTTCTTTTCTAATTTGGGTTGCGTTTCTTTTTGAACACCTTGTACATACACAGTGGATTAAAATCGTTTGAAAAGTAGATCGAAACCTAACGTCAATGGTTTTAAATAGACCAAACATAGCATAACTTAATCTAGCTTAACCCAGTCTAAATAAAAGAATTATTCCAGTCTGTTTACTTTAAATCCCCCAAAGCCCCCAGAACCCCAAAAGCCCCTAAACTACTAGATAATAAAATCGCGCACACACACAGACTAATAAATAAATTATATATGAAAAGGCTTCATTGAGAGTTTAGAATCGCTAACAATCATGAATCATAATGCATTTTCGTGTATCTTTGTATCGTAATGCATTTAGTGTATCTTTGTATCGTAATGCATTTAGTGTATCTTTGTATCGTAATGCATTTTCGTGTATCTTCGTATCGTAATGCATTTTAATGTATCTTAAAACGTCCCTTCATGCGAGTATTGACAAAAGAATGAAAGCTGTAAAATTACGAGGAAAGAAAAGTCTATTATGGGAGCCGAGTTTAAATTCGTGCAAACCGACATTTCGGCGTACAGGGTGATAAAAAAAAAAAGGAGGGTATTCTCAGAAATAACAATACAAATTTTTTTTTTAAGAACACTTTTTAGGATCACCCTGTATTTAGACTCGCGTTTGTAATTTATAAGTATCCTAAGCGTACAATCATGATAAACGAACAACAAAAAGATTATTATCATTATATGGGATTTGATTCCCAAATTAACCGTTTTCACATTAGAGTGGGAAAAAATTAACTTGGGGGGGGGGGGGGGGGGGGGTTTAAATTTTAAGTCACGTCAGATGAGAAATAATGGGGACTTTGCATGTCCAGTTAAACAATTCACGAACATAGCTCATATATAAATATTTATACAAACTTAAATCATATATATTATCATAAATGTCAAGAATACAAACAAAACAGCTTGCCTTCGCTCCACTCACTTACATAACCTAGCCTAACCTCTTTACCCACAATCCGCATCCCTCATGCATTTTTTATACCCACAGGCAACTTAGGGCATCTTAGTGGTTTTGTCTCAGGTTACCATATATATATATATATATATATATATATATATATACCGGTGTACTGTAAGTATAATGTAATAAAGTAAATTGAAGCACGCACTCCACATTCTTTTCGGGTTAAGAGTCATTTTGTGGGTATAATTCATTGATACCCAGTCGCTGTTCTGCTGTTCATCTGAATTAAAATTCAGGTTTTATCAGGCATCGATCGACTAGTTAGTTGAGCCCCAAGAAACCACCTGGTGCCACCCCGGTGCCCTATCTGGTACTGAGGCCAACTGCGGTATCGCCCCTAGCCCCCCCCCTCCCCTTCATGATTCTTTATTAGGAATCAAATTAATGGATCTGAACTTAAAAGAGAAATAATACAAGAACAAGAATAGAAATGCAAATATAGAAAAAGGAATATATATATATATATATATATATAATATATATATATATATAAATATTGTACAATGAGTAGGAAATAAAGAATCAAAGTGTAAAGTCCTTTTATCTATCTATCTATCATTATTTTGGATAATGAGTACGAAATACATTGTATGCATATACTTTGTCTGTCTGTCTGTCTGTCTGTGTGTGTGTGTGTTTTAAAGAGACGTATGAAAAGTGGTCATAATTGCATCCAGGCTGCACATCCTTCGATGAGTGACTGCACATCCTTCCATCCGCGCAGGATCTTCAACATCCTGCCCCCAATGCGAGACGACGTCAATTGAGATTCAGGAGCAATTTCGGACCAAGATTACAGTATTTGCCTCTTTATTTATGGTTAATTTCAGTCTCCGTTTGGGGCTCTGGGGGCTCAGACGGGGATTTAGGCGTTTCCTGTTGTTGCGTGACGATTATTTGTGGTTCCAAATCATATATGCGCGCAATTACCAATTAATCAGTTTCTTATATATATATATATATATTATATATATATATATATAATATATATATAACTTCCTACTTTAAAATTTGTATAATTTCTCTATTTCCTACTCAATTTTGATGAAACAAACTGTAAATTATTTAGTATTTATTGAGGTTTTCATTCATAAACATTAACATGCACTTTACGCTTCCACATATACTCCCGCATTATTATAATATTTCCTTAGACGAACAGGCATGTTGTCTGTCCACTGCTGCTCGTAACATGCGTTCAGGAAAATTATTGAGAATATGGTTAATTCTTTCCCCCACTTCATCAACATCTTTAGGTTTACCTTAAATTTTACCTTAAAGCGCTTCTGCCTCAAGGGTGCGCTGCTAGCGCCTCCTGAGGCGGGGCCACGACGGGGTCGCCACCCTTCTTTTCTCTAGCTCCTGCCATACGATTTGGTCCCCTATTGAATTTGTGGGGGCTGGTCTGGCAGAGGAATACCCTGACACTGTGGGTTGGTCGGGTATGTTTGTGGCGATAAACTTCTTCCTTAGCCAAATCCCACAGAAAGAAGTCACAAGGTGTTTGGTCTGGGCTTCGAGCAGGCCATTTATGCGTACCACGTCTTCCAATCCATCATCCTGGAAATTTGTCGCGTAGCCATGCCCGCACAGCGTTAGAAAAATGAGGTGATCAATAAAACCTCAATAAATATTGAATAATTTACAGTTTGTTGCATTAAAATTGAGTAAGAAAAAGGGAAGTTATACGAATTTTAAAACAGGGAATTACTTATCATACACCCTGTATATATATATATATATAATATATATATATATATATAATATATATATATATATATATAAAACTGAATAAAAGTTCAAGGGAAAGAACAGCCCATGAAGCTCATACATCTGGCAGATGCAAAAGGTGTAACAAAGCTTTGAAAATGGTAACGATTTGCGAAAGCTTCGTAAGTTTAGTCTTTTACTTTTTAATTTTCTTTACTTTTAATTGGGATTTCTAACTTATACATTTTTGTACGGCTACTTTACGTTTTACACGATATATATAGTTAGCATCGCTGACTACGAATCCACCGGCCCCGGGTTCGATTCTCAGTGACGGCAATCGGCGCGTAGCAAACCTAATTGTTTATCCTTCTATACATTAAAAATGGTTGGTAGATAAATGGGTACCCTGGCTAGCCTAGTGATTAAGAGGCTGGGTTGCTGATCGGGAGATCGAGTCCGCGCGAGGACTTTGTAATTTGTGACCGCCCATTGTGGTTCGTGGTTCGGATTCCACGCTAAACTGTAGGTCTAAGGTGGAGTGACAAGCTTGACCGTCAGAATGAACAATTTGGGCGGAAGCAAAACCAAGGTTAACCAAGGTGTATACACACACACACACACACACAGAGAGAGAGAGAGAGAGTTTTATAACTTCTAATATGTCAAAAACATTTTTCTTAAAATTAACCTTCTCTAATTTGGTCGAATACCAACGCATCCCCCTCTTGATGGAGTGTTTCAGGTCTTCATCATTTCGTCATTTTGGAGTTTCACGCTTCCCAGATGCTGCTTCAGTGGTCAGACGGATAGAAATCTCAAGTAGGGGAGGTCATGACTGTAGGTCGTGGGGGGGTGGGCCATTGGTTTAACACCTTGAAACCCGTTTCAGATTTGCAAATATTCGTCATGTCACGAAAAGAGACTATTCACTCTTGAAGAGCCGCTGTTCCGTTAATATGATAAGTAGACATCTGAAAATTTTGCAGTTAAATAAGAACACTTCCAAATAAATTTCATAAAATTTGTATTCAAATAATTTAATTACAAAGAGAGTTATACCTGTCTAAATTGAAGGTTCAAAGCGAAAGCTTCTTCTTGAGTGCGAAATTTTGTATCCTGACGACGACTACATTTTCGTGCAAGATGGTGCGCCTTCTCATTGAATTGAATTGAATTGAATTGAATAACCTTTATTAATAATAAAATAAATACATTGGTTTTACAATTTACAATGACATAAATAATTGTGAAGCTGGACTATTTATTTTATTGAATTTGGTCCTTAAGCTTTAGGCAAAAGTGACTCGGGAGAATTTAATGCAGTACGCCCCAAATTTTGTTGCAGCCAGCGAATGGTTACCAGATTCTTCAGATTTCAACTCATTGGATTATTTTGTCTGGGATACGCTCCAAGAAAAAGTGTATGAGGGTCGCCGCGAACCATTTGAGAATTTGGCGGAACTACGCGATCGCATTGAAGAATGTTGGGAACAAATACCACAACATCAAATTCAGGCTGTTATTCTCCAATGGAAATGACGTGTGATAACAGTGTTTAATAAAAATGGTGGTCATATCACTCATAAGTCTTACTAATATCTGTTGTTTCCAGTGAAAGTTGATGTTTTAATGCGGAAAGCCAATATTTTGAACCTTCAATTTAGACAGCTGTAACTCTCTTTGTAATTAAATTATTTGAATATGTTCTTATTTAATTGCAAAATTTTCAGATGTCTACTAATCATATTAACGGAACAGCGGCTCTTCAAACAGGACGCGTTTTTTCCGCACCACCCGATAACTTTGGTTAACCTTGGTTTTGCTTCACGTCCGAAATGTTCATTCTGACGAAGGTCAAGCTTGTCGCTCCACCTCAGACCTACCCAGGGGGTACTCATTTATCTACCAACCAATTTTTTTATTGTGTGAAAGGATGAACTGCCTGGTTTTTGCTGGGCGCCGCCTGCCGTCACCGGGCCTCGATCCCCGGGCTGATGAACTCGTAGTCAGCGACGCTAACCACCACACTACCGAGGCGCAGTTAGGATTTTAAACTTTACTTTTCTTCCCTTACACACCACACACACACATATATATATATATACACACCACACACACACATACATATATATATATATATATATGTAACGTAAACAACGACGCTTGTATAGGAGAACACACCGCGCAAGATAAGGAGGGAGAACGAACAAATGAAAAAATGAGGTAACCACCCGGGAATCGAACCCGGGATCTTCCGATTGCCGGTCAGATATGATAACCACTATACCATGGTCCTCACTCGATCAGAAGTCGTAATTCTCCTACATACGCGCGGAATGTTCTCCTATACAAGCGTCGTTCTTTTCGTTAATTATACTGCGTGTTCTTTGCAGTTAAAATGTGTATATATATATATATATGTATATATATATATATATATATATATATATAATATATATATATATATATATATATATATATATATGTGTGTGTGTGTGTGTGTGTGTGTGTGTGTGTGTGTGTGTGTGAGGTCATACTATAAACTTTAGCGGCTACCATTTCAAAGATGATCACCTGATGTAATACAGCACACTGACCCGCTGCTGCTATGAATGTAGAGTATAGATTCCACGACAACAATGTCTTAAACATAACAGTGATATTACACCATCGGGAGTTGGACCCTCGACCTCAGTGTGGGAGTTAAAATGCTTCTATATATACTAACTTTTGGCTGTCAAAATCTTCTGTCTTCCAGAATTATTTACGCCTGTTTGAGTTGCATGAGGCAAGATGTCTTTTATTAAATATTCCTTTCAAGTTCGATTCTCACTTCTAGTTTCTGCCCAGTGCCCAAAAGAAGAGGGAAGTACTCTTTCGAAAAGCTTCGCGGTTTTTAGTGTTTTATGCTTTTAACCACTGGGGATTTTAATTGTTTTACTTAATTTTTTAGACTGTCATTGTGTTTTGCAATATGCGGTGGAGAGCGCAAGAGAGCAACTCGCTCCTCCACCAAGCCAGGACTGGAGGCGGGGCCACCAGCTTGACCTTCGTATGAAGAGAGACCGACGCACGAAACCCAAACGAGGTTAACGAGGTATATACCTTTCAACCTTTCAAATGTTCCTTGCGATGATTCCTCATTTCACGAAGGTCAACCTTGTCGCCCCTCCTCTCGAGTTGGCCTGGTGAAGTAGTGAGTTGGTTTCTTGTACTCTCCAACTCACATAGCCAGGTACGCCCGGCCCATCGGGGATTGTTCTGAGCCAGGCATCTAACCTTTTGAAGATGTCCACTGCAACACCATTCGTGTTCCTTAGGTCTTTGGGCAGCTGATTAAACAGTTTTGGTCCTCTCACAACATAACTATTTTCTTTCAGGGTTAAGGATGTTCCCTGTCTCGCCTTTAATTTGGGAACACGACACAGTCTTCCTTTTCTACTTTCCACTGTTGTTTGGGGAGTTACAGGGTTCAGAGTAAGATTAGGGACTAGTTTCTCCATTATTTTCCAAGTGTAAATAATGGTGTATCGCTCTCTTCTCCTTTCCAGTGAATTTAGGTTTAGTTTGCCTAACCTTTCACAGTAATTTAGTTCTTTGCACCCCTTGATCTTGGCTGTGAAGCTTCTCTGAATCCTTTCTAGCTGTCTAATGTTTTCTTTTTTATATGGGCATGTTAGGACCGGACAGTATTCCAATTTGGGTATGATCAGTGTTTTCCGTAGAGGAATCATTATAGTCCTATCCCTTCGTTTAAAGGTTCTCAGTATCTGTCCAGTTATTCTCTTTGCTCTGTTTACTGCTATATTATTTTGTGTTTCAAATTTCGCATCATCAGTCATTACAACCCCTAAATCTTTTGCTCTAGAATTTCTCTGAATTTCTTGTCCATTTGGGGTATAATATTCCATGGATTTTAAGTTTTCTCTTTTTTCGTACCGTAACAGCTGAAATTTCTCAGTGTTAAACTTCATATTGTTGTCTTCCGTCCACTTGTAGATTCTGTTCATGTCGGTTTATAGAGATCCTATATCTTCTGGGTTTCTTGTGTATGAGATCTTTATAGCACGATAATTCGGTTATGCACCATCATGCTTAAAATCGCAAAGCTCACCCAATGCTACTATCAATGATACCAAGAGCTTCCGTTACCCACGCCGGAAGGATGCACGCGCCACGTACGCAATCGTACGTTTTCCTAAATAGTTACATTCTCATTACTTTGTATAATACAACCAATTCTTTTTAGAAATAATAAACAACATACAAATATTAAATGTAATCAGAAGACAAAATTACGATTTGAATGAATGTTTACTCGCTATATACAGCACATATTTTTATACATAAACAGACATACTTATTCCTCGATATACAGAGCCTGAAGAACATTTCTGTTATATATATATATATATATATATATATATATATATATATATATAATTTTCTTTTTATCTTTTAAAATGGCACCGCTAAAGGTCGGATTATGACACCATATATATGGTGTAGTGGTTAGCATCGCTTACTACGAATCCATCGGCCCCGGGTTCGATTTCTGGTGACTGCAGGTGGCGCGCAGGTAACTCAGCTGTTTCTCCTCCCACACAAGGGAAAACATTGGTTGGTAGATAAATGGGTAGCCTGGGTAGCCTAGTGATTAAATCGCTGGGCTGCTGATCGGGAAGCTGTGAGATCGAGTCTGGGTAAGGACTTTGTAGTTTCTGACTGCCCGTGGTGGGTCGTAGTTCGGATTCCACGTTAAGCTGTAGGTCTAAGGTAGATCAACAAGCTTGACCTTCGTCAGAATGAACAATTCGGACGGAAGAAAAACCAAGATTAACCGAAGTTATATATTATATACAAAAAAAATTATCTTTTAAAATGGTGGCCGCAAAGGTTTATATTATGACGTCACATATATTTTTATTTTTGTTTTTCATTTAGTTTTGCTTATCTTTTTTTATAAAAAAATAATGGAATAAGGTCTTATCAACTCCGATCCCCCATTACCACACCTCCGTCGGTATAAATGCACCTGGCACTCCCCCATCCCCCATTAACCCCATCTCTCTCGTCGTAAATGTATCCTTATCTTAGCATCCCCATCCTCCATTACCCCACCCCCCTCGGCATAAATGCATCTATACTACTGGAACGCGCAGATTTTAAATTACTTTAATTAGCACCTCCTTAAAGCCAACTCCGCCTCATGCCATTATCACATCATGCGTGCAGCGATTTACGGTATAATCCATTATCAATGTTGAATATATATATATATAATATATATATATACAAAAGCGTTTGAGCACTATTTCGTGTTTTACTTTCCTTCATGGTTATTTTTCATTATTTTCATTTTATATATATATATATATATATTATATATATATATATATATATATGATGAATAAAACCACGAAGGGAAAAGAAACACAAAGTGGTGCTCAAGCGCTTTCGTCTAATGACATCCTCAGTAACACTGGAGTGAAAGGAGAGTTCAAGGCAATATATAGGTTACAAAAATAAATATATATATATATATATCTATATATATATATATAATATATATATATATATACAGGGTGTCCCGTAAGTCTGGACCCATAGGGAAAAATAATAAAATTACAAAATAGTCCAAAAATTTATTTATAATATATTTTTTTATTATTTTTATTATTATTTTTATTATTTTTTTATTATGATCTTACTCCGCTGGAGTTTTATTTGTGGGGCCACTTGAAAGCCAAAGTGTACGAGGTCAAACTTCAGAACATTTTCCACCTTAAAGCACGCATTGTGGAGGCGTGTCAAGAAATTTCTGCGACTGTGATTCAGAAAGTGCTGTCGCAGTGGAGATTGCGTCTTCAACTATGTGTGCGACACAACGGCGGACACTTTGAACAGATTATGTAATAAATTTTTGGACTATTTTGTAATTTTATTATTTTTTCCTATGGGTCCAGACTTACGGGACACCCTGTATATAGTAAGTATAGAAAAAATTGTGGGAGGAGCAAACACATTTGTATGGAAAAATGACACTTTTAGCACTTTGGCCGAAATTCAACATAAATTCAAATGGCTTGTTTATGAAACAGGTCACAAAAGAATAAATAAATAAAAATAAATATAAATATAAATTGGAAAAAAAATTACAAAATAATGCCTTAGTGATATATACGTCACAGCCTAAATAACCATAAAGAAATAAACCAACAGATAAAAAATCAAAAATTATAAGTGGAGTCTACAAATTCATAGGGATAGCCCGGGTTTTAAGTTTAGTATCTATCGGAAAAAAAAAAACAATTTGTCCTACGTACACTTTTACTCTGGACATGACACCCCTATTAAAAAGGCCATATTTTCCTCAATGTTTCTCCGCGCTCTTAGGATCGCCAGTCCGGAATACATCGATGCCGAATTGGAAAATATCAACGGTATTGGAAGTGAGCTGTGTTACCCATCTGCGTTCATGGAATCTTGTCTTAATAAGGCTAAACGAACCTTCTATCGTGTGAATAATAACACTCGCACCTTGTCAAAGAATATTTTAGTACTTCCATTTTTCCCGGGCTTCTTAGGCATTGCTAATGTATTTAAACTTTTGGATATCAGTGTAGTTTTTTCATATAACAATATTGTGAAAAACATCATAGTAAAAAATAGCCTACCAATAATTCAGGCATTATCTATAAAATTGGGTGTAAGCAATGTGATTCCTTTTACATAGGTCAGACGGGAAAGGATTTGCAAACGCGTGTAAAACAGCATCAATATTCCGTTAGAACGGGACAGTTGTCCAGTGCCCTTTTTGTCCATTGTCAGAGTTATCCCATTGTATTGATTGGAATAATGCTTCAGTTTTGTTTCACTCTAGCAACATTGTTAATAGAAATATTCTTGAGTCGGCTATAATTCAACTTACAAATAACCTTAACATGAGTAAAGGTCTGTTTCAACTCGATCCCGTTGCTCTGAATTCCTTCAGAATGGATTTAAACAAAAAGGGCAGGTTGCTAAATCTGTGGTAAAAATTTGTTTTTTGTCTCTGTTTCCTTATAAATCTGTATGTTTCTCTTACAATTTTATTTTTCAATTTATTGCTGTATGCGTGTATATATATATATATATATATATATATATGCATGTATGTATGTATGTATGTATATGTATTTATATTTGTTATGTGGGTATACATGTGTAGTTGTATTATTTGTAATTTTCCAATTTATATTATTTTATTTCTTTATTCTTTTGTGACCTACCGATTTTTCAGACAATAATTATAAAAACCTTTGGTAATTTTTTCCCTTATGCATATATATATATATTCCTTATATATTGCGTTTATATTTCGTATATATACCTTATATATGTTGTATATATTTTTATAGTTCTTTATATATCATCTAGGCATCATTTTGTTTTCCAATTTATATTTACTTGTACTTTTTTATTCGTTTGTGACCATAGTATGCATGATTCAGACAATAACTAAAAAACCTTTGGTAATTTTTTCCCTTATGCATATTATATATATATATATTCCTTATATATTGCGTTTATATTTCGTATATATACCTTATATATTGTATATATTTTTATAGTTCTTTATATATCATCTAGGCATCATTTTGTTTCCAATTTATATTTACTTGTACTTTTTTATTCGTTTGTGACCATAGTATGCATGATTCAGACAATAACTAAAAAACCTTTGGTAATTTTTTCCCTTATAAATTTGTGTGCCTCTCTTAAAATTTATTTTTCAATTTATTATTATTATTATTATTTTTTTTTTTGGTTTATTTCTTTATTTCTTTGTGACATATATATCAATTTGGCATCATCTATTAAATTGATTGTAAACTTTCCTTTTGAGCTTGAATTTGTAGACTCCACTTATAATTTTTGGTTTTTTATCTGTTGGTTTATTTCTTTATGGTTATTTAGGCTGTGACGTATATATCACTAAGGCATTATTTTGTAATATTTTTTCCAATTTATATTTATATTTATTTTTATTTCTTTATTCTTTTGTGACCTGTTCATAAACAAGCCATTTGAATTTATGTTGAATTTCGGCCAAAGTGCTAAAAGTGTCATTTTTCCATACAAATGTGTTTGCTCCTCCCACAATTTTTCTATACTTACTATATATATATATATATATATATAGTTTATTTTTGTAACCTATATATTGCCTTGAACTCTCCTTTCACTCCAGTGTTCCTGAGGATGTCATTAGACGAAAGCGCTTGAGCACCACTTTGTGTTTCTTTTCCCTTCGTAGTTTATTCATCATAAATATTTTTCACGTGTCACTTTCGTGAAATAATTTTCATAATATATATATATATATATATATATAGTGTGTTCGAAAAGTCTCTCCATAGTGCTATGTTAAACGCATAGGAAATTGAAAAACTACAATGTTTTCATTGAACCATGATTTAGTGATTTTATTACACAACCTTTTGATTTTACAGCATGTGTGTTCAAAGTGTTTTCCACCATTTTGCAGGCATAGAGCAACTCGTCTACACTTGTTGTCAAACACTTTTGACAACAAGCATATTGACTGCGGAGAGACTTTTCGAAGGCACTGTATATATATATATATATATATATATATATATATATATATATATATATATATATATATATATATATAGGTGGCGCAAAAGTCGCGCATCATAGGAATTTTCAGTGTTCACTATTATAATATATTATTTACAGTAGACGAGAGGTTTTAATGCATGGAATACCAAGTACTATAAATCGATGAATCGGTACAGAATTTAAATTCTGTACCGATTCATCGATTCGTTGTACCTGGTATCCTATACGTTAAAACCAAGCTCACCCTCTCGTCTATTGTTAATTTCGCAGCCATCCCCTACTTAAAATAAAAAAATAATATATTATAGTCAACACTGAAAATTCCTATGATGCGCGACTTTTGCACCACCCTGTGTGTGTGTGTGTGTGTGTGTGTGTGTGTGTGTGTGTGTGTGTGTGTGTGTGTGATATATATATATATATATACACACACACCTCGTTGTGTAGTGGTTAGTATCGCGCGCTCTCTCTCTCTCTCTCTCTCTCTCTCTCTCTCTCTCCTCTCTCTCTCTCTCTCTCTCTCTCTCTCTCTCCATATACAGGGCGTCCCAAAAAAATGTATACACACTTTAACAGCTGATAGCTCAATTGATGTTTCTTTCTTTCCAAGTTAAACCCATTAGAATTAATAATGGCAGTCAGACTAAACTTTGAACAAAGGAAATTCATTCTAAAATGCTACTGGAAGTGTGAAAACGCAGTTGAAGTGCAAAGACAGTTTAGGAGGGAGTTTCAAACAGATCCACCAACGCCACTTACCATCACTCGAATTAGAGATAAGTTTGAAGCCGATGGAACTGTTCAGAATGTCCACAAGAAGCGTTCCGGAAGACCACGGACATCGACAAGCCCCACAAAGCAAGAAAGAGTACTGGAAACGTATCACCAAAGTCCAAGAAAATCTGTGCGGCAAGCGAGTCGTGAGGTAGGAATTTCAGAATCGTCTGTCCAACGCATTTTGAAGCGCTGTCAATGGAAAAGTTACATTCCAAGATTAGTCCATGCTATTAATGAAGATGATCCTGACCGAAGAGTGGAGTATTGCGAATGGTACTTGGCACGATGTGGATGTGGATTGGACGAAGGGGTTTCGTAGAATACCCTCCGCGTTCACCAGACCTCACACCACTAGACTTTCTTTTATGGGGATACTTAAAAGACAAAGTCTACGCTATAAAACCTGCAACAGTCGCTGAATTGAGAGCAGCCATTGAACGAGAATGCTCACAAATACCAAACGAAATGTTTCGTGATGTTTGCGATTCCATTGCTTCGCGTTATCAGCAGTGCCTGGACCAGAACGGACGTCAGTTTGAAAACAGGCGTTGACAAAACAATTAAATAATGTCTGTAGATTCTATTACATTTTGAAAATGAAATGTATTTTAATAAACACTGCCTTTATAAGTATTTAAAGTGTGTATACATTTTTTTGGGACGCCCTGTATATATATATAGTCCTTGTGATGCAGTCGTTAGCATCGCTGGCTACGAATCCACCGGCTCAGGTGCGATTCCGAAGCGATGGAAGGCGGCGTCCAGTTCACCCAGCTTTTCATTCTCCCATAAAAAAAATGGTTGGTAAATAATTTGATACTCTGGGTAGCCTAGTCGTTAGGACGCTGGGCTACTGATCGGGAGGGTGGTGCTTCTAATATATTACCCTGCTGTACCATGACTAGGTAACGAAAACGTGATCATAGTGAAAGACAGATAGTTTTAAATCGTGGTTTGCCAATGTAAATGGGGCACTTCTTAAAATAATGGTGATATACTGTCAGACATATCAATGAGACCCCGAACATCGACCACGAGGGCTATCAGTGGTTACAAAGCGAACGCAGGGAGCCCTTCATTGCGAGGTGAGATCTAGTCTACAGTATATACAGCGCTTCAGACATCGTAAATATTACGTCTTCCCCAACAAACATCTCTACGTTATGTGCACAAACTACGTACAATGGATGTGTAATTCAGAGAAAAATCCTCGATACAGCCTCCAACCAATGATACACAGACCTATAGCATTTTAAATCACTCTTCTCTTCCTGACCGAGTAGCAGTTTAATCGATTCACGTAGAGTGGGCATGCGCACAAGGGTACGTCAGGATTACAATATTTGGTCGTGGCCTTCACGATTTATTTTATGTAATGGCACGGACAGCGATTTATAGGAAGAAGAAAGGACTGATCTGGCATTCATCGAAGGACGTATCCTTCCCTGAGAATCATCTCACGTTGATCGAAAGTAGGTTCTTTTACACATAAATATGCATACGGTGCAAGAGGAATGTACCGTTTGTCATACCTCTAGAACTCTTCTTTATATAGTGAAGGAGACAAAACAGGGCTGCAGAGTCTCTTCTGGAAACCTGAAAGACCCAATGGTTCTTTTCCTGGTCAATTGCGTGAATGAAAACTGCTTCCCGTGTTATAGCTGAGGAAACCTCTGACTGAACCTCACCGAAATATTGATCATGCCGTGATACAAAACTTATTGATTTAATGTCCTACCCTACCTCTTCAGGAGGTCTGTAGAAAATCCACTCGAAAATCACTTTTTGACATATTTAAAGTACAGCCGTTCATTTTATAAGTCGTTCATTTTATATAAGGTGTAGCAACAAGCTTGACTTTCGTCAGAAGGAATAATTCAGGCGGAAGCAAAACCAAGGTTAACCAAGGTTATTTATATATATATATATACACACACACACACACCTTGCTGTTTATTCTGACATAGGTCAAGCTTGTTGGCCCACGTTAGACCTGAAGCTTAACATTGAAGCAGAACCACGACCCACTGCGGGTGGTCAGTAATTACAAAATCCTCGTTCGGACTCGATCTTACTGCTCAAGGTAGTTTGTATGATTTGCATATATTTTCGACGCACGAAAAATTCTGACTGTCAATAAACATATTGCGCATAATTTCGGCCGTTTTAGGGTTACATCACAGCCACGTCGTAGCACGACTTCCCTTTAGAGCAGCGAGGCGAAGCGACGTTAGGTCTGTTCAGTACTTAGATGGGTGACCGTCCTTTGCGTTCAGATGATGTAGCAACCCCGTGGATGGTTCAGACCCAAGCTAAAACTGTAGGTACCACCTCCTACCCCACCCCTGTCACATAACCTTTGCTTTGCCGTTACAAAGAACGTAAATAACGTAAAACATTATTATTTTATTATTATCTGCTGTTTCAGTAATTTTTCTGCGTGCTCATCTATATATTATATTATATAATATTGTATTATATTATATTATATTATATATGATAAGTCTTTTTAAAATTATTTCACATTTGAATTTTTTATTCAAGATTACAAACCTGTCTATTACGCTCACATTTCTGATGTGTTTATGTACGGGTCAGACCTCTCTTTCTTCTTCAATAAATTGAGGAACAACAAATATACACGTGATTTATAACATGAAATTTTTTTTTTCTAGCCAGCAGACTGTCGTTACAGAATATACTGTGTATGTGACAATAGATGGTTAAAGTGAATCTGTGAGAATTTGATAATGAGGTTATTATTCATGGCTCATGAGAAATTGCGTGTCTTCTTATTGACTACGAGTATATCTCCTGATTGGTTGAGAGTTTGGAGGAAGAAGTAGAAATGCACGCGGTAATTTGCATTTAATAATGCGATACGTCATTAAGATACGCGTTTTCTTATTTTTTATGAGTCACTGACTGGTTTTATTTGTAGTTCATACGTGCGTAAACTATCCTGACATTATTTCCACGTCTTCTCATTCTTCTTCTGTTCTTATATTATATATATATTCATTCGTCTTATATATTTATTTTTCTACTTTTCTTCTTCTTCTTCTTTACTCTTCTTCTTTTCACTCTTCTTTTTTGCACTGTTCATCATATATAGTTAAGTAAAATCATTATCTCTAAATTACCGTAATTAATCAGCTTGAGTGCGCTTCAAACCAATCAATGACGTGAACATAAATACTTTTTAGGTTCGCTTGAATTTTAGACCTGATAAATGTGATTAATTAAACAAAGTTTAAGCCTTACTCGCTCTATATGGTTCCCTTCTGTATAAAATCCTTTTAGTTTATACTGTATAGGGTTATCTAAATTGCTTTTCAGCTCTGAATGGGGTTTAAAATTAGAAATGGGCGATTGGTTCTTTGACAGTGTGAATAGATATATTTTAAAAGCATTTAAAATCGCGAAGAACTGAAGACAGTTTGATAATATGCTTTAAAATAAAACTGAAAAGCTGGAAAACATTCATCGTTTATATTATTTTCAACGTCAGAAGAAGTGAATTTGTATTTTGCTCAATAATAATTAAAAATTTACACGCTTCTGTTATTCATCTGTTTATAATTTACTTTACTCATACTTTTTTACGTGTGTAACTAGACGTTATATAATGAATATATTTCAAACTGATATATCAGTATAGCTTTTATTGAAAATATGAAGTGTGTTTCAATGATATCATTAAAATGATCAAAATTATAACCTTTACAACTAAGAAGTTGCGAATGCTATCAGTCTATCACTGAGATTCAGTTCTATTAAAATTATGTAAATCCTTCGGCCTATAAGCAACTAAGTAACTGGAAACTATGCAAAATGAGAGTAAATTTCCTAATAAGAATACTTTAGAAGTCAATAGAAGTAAAATTACATCACTTTTTCTTTTTTTTTTAGCAAATTCAATTTAAAATAACATCACATAAATTTTCATTGCATCAGATTAATTTTAAAACTATATTACATAAACTTTTATTACATCAGATCCAGTTATTTCGATTTTGCTTTCGTATAAAAAATAGAAAAGAAAAACACACATGAAGTGTTCACGATTGAAAATGAAAAATGTATTGAACTGTAAAATATTATTCATTGCCTTTACAGTGCAACGTCCCAACTTAGTTACGCAGAAATGAAGCACCTCCTCTTCGGTCATTTCAAATAGGCAGAGTTCCTCTGCCGCCATAAACAAAATCACGTCCTCTTTTAAGTCTAATTCTTGAATTTGGAGAAGATTTTGCGTGCAAAGAACTCATTCCTCACAAAAACGCGTTCACTTACGTGGAAAGTTGAAGTTTAAAACTAATTTCTTATATTTAGAATGGTTTACATCTTTAAATGGTGAAGCGTTTCCTCTAAAACTAAATAATCTTTAATGTCTCAAAGAGAGAGAGAGAGAGAGAGAGAGAGAGAGAGAGAGAGAGAGAGAGAGAGAGAGAGAGAGAAGGGGATTATAAGAGTTTCCGATATTGTAACTATTTTCATTCTTAATAAATAC
>JAJOZX010000106.1:552500-577500 GCA_023014485.1 Bathynomus jamesi | reverse complement strand
TTTTTAAAGGAAATAGGTTGAAGGGTGCAGCCTCTAACAGCCTCCCCTTTCCCCCTCTCCACCCCCCTCTTCCCCAACATTCGCGGGGTTGTTATTGCAAATTGCCTCTATACAAGTCGAGTGGAAACTATTCATTTGTAATCCCCCATATCGTTACGCCCTTTCAAATTATTACTAACGTATAATAAGCTTATTTTCCGTCACTTATATCCTTTTGTCGTAACAGAAATGATAATCCACTTATAAAAGTGTTAAAAAAAAAACCTTTCCCTCCTTATTAGGTTTTTCTTATGATTCTCTCTCTCTCTCTCTCTCTCTCTCTTTCTCTCTCTCTTTCCGCAGCAATGTTGCCTCAAACTCTTTTTACTATCGCTACTGTAACGGAAACTACTCTTCTGAACTCTTTAACTGCGTGCCTCCTCCTTTTAGGAGAGCACGTAGTGCCACACTTTCGACACATTCTCATTCTTTTTCCGTTCAACTCTCTAACGCAAAGGTTAATCGGTATTTTCAATTTTCATCTATTTACCCGGTCAACTCCTGGAACAGTCTTCCTCAGTCCATCTTTCCCCCTGTCTCTGGCCTCCAATCTTTTAAACGCAGACTGTCCAGGCATCTCGAAAACTTTGAACCTTGATTTTGGCTCTCTTCTTCATTTCTTTGAGAGAGGGGTGGGGGGGGGTTTGCGGGCATTTGCCCTTGGCCCCTCCTTCCTGCATAAAAAAACATAGACGAATAAACTTTCTAAGAAACGAGCCAAAAAAGTTACGGTCTTACACGGAACTAATCTAAAGGGATAAGACTTATATCGCGGTTATGCGGTTGCACCGCTTCCCGTAAGATCAGCGAAGTTAAACGACATTTAATTCTAACGTGGATGGGTGATCGTCCTCCGCGTTCAGATGATTTAGCGACCTTTGGTTGGGATTCCACAGTAAGCTGTTGATCTCCTCTGTTATACATGACAGACAGTTAAACCTGAAAGATTATTTTTGTATCTTACGCATTCTAACTTGTACAAATGGTGAGACTATTTTAAACCTAAGTATATTCACAGTAAAATACCAAAGTTATATATATATAAAATATTAATATTTAATAAAGAATGCCTATTGCTTTGTGCCATTTTATAACATTTCGCTTTTAAAATTATGGGACACCCTGTATTTTACAATAAATAAATAAATAAATATATATATATATATATATCGAAAAAGTTCAACAACTTTTTTAAGTCTACCAAATAGATATTGACGACATTTAGTTTGTATTTGTGATATTAACTCCTTACAATTGTAAAGTAGGTAGTAATTAATAGTAATTAATAATATAGGAAGCTGTTAAATAAATTCCACATATATTTTTTTCTTTAATTTTTTTTTTCCCTTTTCCTCGGTACTTCGGAGTTGTTTTGTTTGCGCCTCACGAGGCACAATAATATTTCAGACAGACTTTCTATTATACAGAAAGGTAAACAGTGATGATCTCGTTGCTTGAAACCTCCACGATTACCGCCGGTCTCACTCATCGTTCATGAATGAAACGACGTTAAACGGATCAGCAGCCAACCTATTTAAGAATTTCACATTTAAAGTGTTCAAATTTCGGAATGTGGGTGGTCGCTTTCCACTTCATACCATATTCATACTCATCTTTGACTTTCCCACTTTTGTCGTGGGTTAAATTAGGTTAGTTAAATTTGGCTAAGCTTAGGATAATTTCAGTTAATCGTGTTTCGGGTTAATCTTGGTTAGATTAAATGGCTAATTCTAATGTGGATCATCGTCGCTTGTGGAATGTGAATAAATTGAATAAAAATAGCCGAAGTTTGAAGGAATCTCTTGCATGAATTACTCCGTTTATTTCCAATGTTAAGTTTTTTTAAACATTTACGGGAAATGGAATAGGTAGACATTTTTAACTGTTCGCTGCATAGAATCCAATTTAATAATTGTTTTCTGGTTAATATCAGACGATTTTACTCACTCATAGGGGTCACTCCTATTGAAGATAGGATTAATCTTTCTTCCCTTACAGAAGTCAGTCACTGAAGGAATTTTTGTTTGTAATTATTTTTATAAAAAGTATTAACTTAACTGTATTTACAGGATTTTTTAACCGTTCAAGTACAGTAATAAACGTTTCGCGTAACGATCAGTTAGTTTAAGGTGGGTTGATTTAGGTGAAGTTAGATTAAAGTCGATTTTATCCGAGTCTGTCGACGTCAATCTTCCTGAAGCTAGCACATAATTCAAAACCTGGATAAACAACGTTTTAAACCCTTTATCTGCAAATAATAGTCCCCACATCACTGATACTTGTCTATAACATCCTTAGCAGTGCTTGATCTTAATTAAAAACATCTCTGTCAGTAAAATAATTACTGAAAAAAATTGGGTATACCTGCCAATTTTGCTCATTTCATGTTTTCTTATAAACTCCATAGTGGGAACCCATCCAAACTTTATATATATATATATATATATATATATATATATATATATATATATATATATATATATGCGTGTATGTGTGTGTGTGTGTGCGCGCGCGCGCGTGTGTGTGTGTGGTGTGCGCGCGCGCGCGTGTGTCATACAAAAAGTTATGCCGTGGAATGAAATTTTAATAAAAAATTAATGTTTTAATTCGGTTATTCACTATATTTTATTATATTTTTATTATTTATTGTAAATAATTACAATATGAACGTAAGAAGTTTTAACCTAAAATTTTTCTAACATTTTTATAATATTCTTTACCGTAAATAAAAAAAAGAGGAAAGAATAGAAAACCGTGGACCATTCACAATTTTAGATGTGAAAATGATTCCAAATATTTTACCCCAAATTCGGGGTCAAAATATTTAAAATATATATATATATATATATATATATATTATATGTGTGTGTGTGTGTGTGTGTACACTGTGCATATATATATACACACACACACACACACACACCAGAGATGCTTTGTAAAAAACAGTGAAGCTTTAGTGCTTGCCTATGGCTTAGCCTATTAACATCAGTGTCAAAAACAATATATATGTAACAGTATATATATATATATTGTAAAAATTATTTATTTATTTTACGAACTCGAATTTCCAGAAACCAGATTTTAATTCCACATAAATTTTATATTTTAATATTTAAAATCAGACGAGGTTAAAATTCACGATGATAAACGTTTTATTAAAAGAAAAAAAAAAGAAGATACTGTAAATGTAGTAAATTAATTCAATTCAGAGAGAAATAACTGACAAATTGAACTAAAAAAACAATAAAATATAATAAAATAAAATAAAATAAAATAATACAAAATAAACAAAATCTTGAAAAAAGATAAAAAAAAAATTTATCGAAATTTTGAAAACATTTTAAAGGCCAAAGAAATAAAAATAAATAAATAAATAAATAAAATAAAATAAAATAAAATAAAATAAGAAAAAATGTAAAAAAAGAGAACAAAAAAGAAAAAAAAACCTGAAAATATCGACAGTGGAAAATATCTTCGATGGAAACACCATCACGTCAAAACCTTGTACTCTTATTCTTATTATTTTTATTTTTATTATTATTACCATTATTATTATTTTTTTAATTTTTATTTTGGTTTAAATTTCTTAAATAAAAGTGATTCAGCTTTTCGTAGATCATAAAAAATCTTTTAGTTGGTTGTATAATTTTGAAATTATTCGAAAAGATTCATTTTCTATTGGTTGGCGATTTTCCATGTCCACTTTTTAAGCATTCGTACATCTCGTTTTCTTTGTATTTGTTACGATTGAAGGAAGTCTTAAATAATTTCAAAATTATTCAACGAAAATTGAGAGATTCTTCGATCTACGAATACCTCAATTATTTTTAATTAAAGAAATTTTAATCATAAATTAATATTAAATTTGATGAAATGCTGAATTTTGTAAGCATTTTTTATTAAAAAAATCAATTTAATATTGAAGCTAAAAAATGTTAACAGAAAAATGTTTGTAATTTTAAATTCTATATTCTTACGTAAATTTGTTTTTAGCTTTGGTATAAATTTATTTATTTTATTTATCTGTATTTCAATGCGTTATTTTTATGTGTTAAATTTTTAAAAAATGAGTCATTTCCTTGTTTGAAATGGACAGACGAAACGTTGGATTGAAAATCGGCAAAATACTAATTTCGTTTTTTTTTTTGAAAAAATATCCTTGAAGAGGATTTGTTTAATTGAAAGAAATATCTTTCGAACCTTCCTATTATTTTATTATTATTATTATTATTATTATTATTTTTCGGTGTATTATTTCCATCCCCTTAGAAAATCATTGAAAATTTGTCACTTCGTCATTCCGAAATCTGTATAAAAGTTCTCCTTTTCACACTTTTTTTATTGAACAATAAAATTCGCTCAAGGTTTTCACAATTTAATCATCCAGACGTGAGAAGGAGGATTTTTGAGAGCGAGAGAGAGAGAGAGAGAGAGAGAGAGAGAGAGAGAGAGAAGAGAGAGAGAGAGAGAGAAAATTACCAAAATCATATATTCAAACACAAAATTGAAAGTAAACCTATTAAAAAGCAATTTCGCAAAGGAAACGGAAACTAAAGCCGAGCCTTTCGAGGAATAACCGCCCTCTTAATATACTATATTGTAATTTTAAATCTCACGAAACTTACAATATATGTATATATAATTTTTTGACATATAATCAGTCAAGAAAAACTTAACCATAAAAAGGATTTCGGTTCTGACCATGTTTTAACATAAATCATTTTTGGAACAACATCGATGAGTCATTAAGATATTTTAAACACTTTATTTTGGGAAAAATGTACTCGCTTCTCGTGTGAATAAACCTTTGAGAATTTTTTTATGGTCTTTTTGATCAACCGACACGGATTTATACCAATAAAATACGCTTATCTAAACTCTTTTATATTTCTTTTGAACTGTTTTCTGAGTATATTTGCGTTAATCTTAAAGTTAATGAAGTCATTAAGAGATATTAAACACTGTATATTCGTGATATTTTTCGCGTAAATTTCCTTTATAAATACCCAGTTCATACGTGTCTACTCAGTCATTGGAGATATTTCGTACTGATAATTCTTTGGTATAAAATTTTGGGTTCCCTTTTTGCCAACATGCTTTGTCTCAAAATGAGAATTCCGTTTCTATCGGTTCAATAATGTCAGATATTTTCCCGACGTACGAGATTATCTTAAACGTTTCGGGGTAATTGCTGAAAATTTGATGATATAGAACCTCCTAAAGAAACTAATGGGGTTCTTACCTTTATAATAAGTAACTGTCGAGGGTATTTTAAATAAGTAAAGCTTTTTCTATTTGCTTTGTGAAAGTTTATGGTTGCCCTGATGCTTTACGATACTTTGTAATGAAGGTAAGTTATAGTGGTCAAAAAAGATATGGTCATCATTTTTCTTTTCGATTACCATATTTACCATTTTGTTCTGTCTGTCTGTTGATACGAGTAAAGAGGAAACAAATATATTTCCATCTAAATACGTAACACAGTTAACATGTCAGTGTCTTCAAATGATTACGGAAGATATGAAGGTAATATATATATATATATATACTATATAAGATAATCAAAATCAGTGATTAGGTTAGTTAGTTTGATAATATTAATATATATATATATATATATAATATAATGCGCCTCGCTGGTGTAGTGGTTAGCGTCGCTGACTACGAATCCATCGGTCCCGAGATTGAGACTAGGTGACGGCAGGCGGCGCGCAGCAAAACCCATCTGGTCATCCTTACACAACATAAAAGAAATTGGTTGGTAGCTAAATGGGTACCCTGGGTAGCCTAGTGGTTAAGACGCTGGGCTGCTGGTGGAACATGGTTCGGATGCCACCTAAAAAAACGTAGGTCTAAGGTGGAGTGACAAGCTTAACCTTCGTCAGAATGAACAATTCGGCGGAAGCAAAATCAAGGTGTATATATTATATATATATATATATATATATATATATATATATATATATATATATATATATATATATATATATTGCAATTGAAGAAATGTTCAACATTAATTGATGGTTCATATTTTCACTGACTTACGAGTGTATTTTTGTTACAGTGAGTATTGTAAAAAAAAAAAAAAAATTGGTAACTTATAATTTTATTACCAGAAAAAAAAGGAAGCCTGTAAAAAATGAAAACTGTAAAATTTTTAATCTTGCTATATCCATTTGCAAATCCTTATGTATATGTGTATATATAGATAGGAGAAATGCCATCAGATATATTTAAGACAGTTGAATTACTATGAAAAAGTGGTGTGTGTGTGTGTGTATATATATATATATAATTATATATATATACATACACACATACTGTTGTCTCAGAAAAATGTATGCAGATTTTGTACATCAAAATAATTTATGGAATAACAACGGGAGGTGCTGTTCCATTGGATGCTGACGGCGAACATTTTGAACATCTGTGTCAGTACACTTGTTGTCGCTACATATTGTTTCTCCACATACTGAACAACGCCCCCTCGTTGTGTTATTTAATAAATTATTTTAATGTATAAGTCTGTATTCAATTTTTGAGATACCCAATGTCCTCTGCGTCTTGCGCAGCAAAAGCACCCCCACCCCCTCCCTTCGAAACACAACCTGAGGGGTGGGGGGACTGGACTGGGAGGGGCGGATGTGTTACCAAGCCCTTCGCTGGTTTTCCCTTAATGTGTATACCAAATTTGGTGCGGATTAGTTATCTGTTTAGACGTGTATAAACGAACAGACATCATCGTCATTATTATCCCCTACATACTGTAACCTTGATTAACTTAACGTGGAATCCGAACCACGCTCCACCAGCAGCCCAGCGTCTTAAACACTAGGCTACCCAGGGTACCCATTTATCTACCAAACAATTTTTTTTTCATTATGTGGAAAGATGAACAGCTGGGTTTTGCTGCGCGCCGCCTTCCGTCACCGGGTCTCGATCTCGAGGCTGATGGATCCATAGTCAGGAACGCTAACCACTACACCACCGAGGCGCATATATATATATATATATATATTGCAATTGATTTATATATACTATTTAGCAATAATACGCATTTTTTCTTGTCACGTTGAAAGCTAATCCAAGAAATCACATTCCCTTTGGAAATATTTTAATATATAAAGATAAAATGGCAATTTAAATTAAGAGAAAGAACTCTATCCACTGTTATTGTCTTAAATGAAAATGAAAATTTTTAATTGCTGAAAAATTACTTCCCTAATGAATAGAGAAACAATAAAAACTATACCCGGAAATAGATTAAAAAAACAAAAAAAAAACAAGTAATGAAAATATCAATAATGATATTAAATGGAACTAATGATATTAAATGATATTTAATGATATTAAATGGAACTACAGACAAACATTTTCATGCCATGAAACCTTTAGTTTAGATGACGTACAGCGAGACTGATGAACAGTTTGGATAATTGGATTGACTAACTTTTGAATTTTTTGCAATAGACCGTAATAAGCGGGTCTTATTACCTCCGGGAGGATCGAGACATTGGGGTTAGCAAATGTTTGCGAAGCTGAGCATCTTAGAGGTAACTTATGCGGAAGTCTAAAACCGGCACGATTGCAATTCTACAGAAAATATTTTTGGTCGCTAAAATGTTGTGGCTTCGAGAATTGAAATGTACGCGGAATTGGGCTAATTTTTACTTTTTGGAACGTGATGGTGAACATCTCGCCTTCTACTCAAGAGGTACTGGGTTCAAATACTGGTGAGGACATTTTTGTATTGTATAAAATCGTGCGTGTTCATGCATAATAATCCATGTACACACACACACACACACACACACTCACACACACACACACACACACACACACATATATATATATATATATATATATATATATATGTATATATGGTGAGTCAAAAGACTTGCCTCAAAACTAACTACAGTATACAATAAATAACCTTGAGACGAAAGTTTTGACTCATCATCATTATACTCGTGTGTGTATATACTGTAGCCTATATATATATATATATATATACAGGGTCTGTCAAAAAAAACTAAGCCAAATTCAAACCTTTATTAAAACAAAACCATTTATCTAATTAAGTTGAATTTTTTACACAATAAAGTATAGGTAATCACCTATTATCCTTTAAATTTATATGACGATATCTTCAGAATTGTTAATTTTATTAATAATTAACTAAAAAGTGAGATTCTCCTATTTAACCTGAAAAATTTTTTTTTTACGATATACTGTAGATAATTTTTAGTTTAATAAAATTGAAAGAACTTTTCAATATGATTCCCTTGCATTTCTATAACTTTTTTTAATCTTGGTCTGAATTCGTCTATTGCTCGATTTATTTGCTCTTGGGGGAGCTCTGCCCATTTTGCGATAATCAACTCACGCAAATGATTGACATCCTTTATTCTGTTCCTATACACTCTCTCTGCCAAGTTTTCCCATATTCCGTAGTCTACAGGGTTTAAGTCAGGGCTGTTAGGTAGCCAATTATTCGGTTCCAGAAATTCAGGCACATTCTTTTTCAAATATTCGATGGTTGTTTTGGCAGTATGTGATGTTGCGCCATCTTGTTGAAAAATAAAGTAACCTTGACTAGCCAAGTTTCTAATTTCTGGAAGCATTTTCTCAAGCAGGGTATTTGAATAATATTGAGCATTAATTTTCACTCCTGGCTCAATAAAAAATATTGAAGTTTTTCCCAACTTGGACACTCCAACAGAAACCATGACGCTAGAAGAAAAGTGACTCCTTGTTGCGTACAGTCTTTCATCTTGGATTTCGTTTTTCTTCGCAACATCAGAATAAACCCGGTCATTCTGTGAGTTTCTTGGTGGCTCTACCGTGAAACGTTTTTCATCCGTAAAAAATGTCTTGGGAAGTTTATCTTCAGTTATTATACGTAAAATACGTTTGGATTTCTCAACTCTTTTCTGACAGTTTACTTCTGACAATCTTTGGCCATGTACTCTTTTAAATGGTTTAAATTGCAGATCAGATTTAATAATCCTTCTTACGCTTGATTCTGATATTTCTAGTTCTTTTGATATTTGAGCAGGTGTCATGTGGCTACCAGGTCGATCCTCTTGACTAAGGATACGTTCCTCCACTTTCTGAATATTTTCATCTACTCTAACTGATTTTGGTCGCCCACAACCAACCTTCCTTTCAATGATTCCTGTTTCATCGATAGTTCTCAATAAGTAATCTAAACCTGATCTAGTCCATCCTTTATAATCGAATTCAGAAAGTAATTTCCTTGCACTATAACCTTTTTCAACTCTATAATGCTTTATAATTATTTTATCTTCATGTGAGAATGGCATATTTAGAGGTATTCACGAAAAATTTTAAATCTAAACAAATTCTGAAAAAGAGAAAAAAGAAGATATTACATAATGAGAAAAACTGAAATTTTCGCAATCTGTAGAAATAACCGCATAACTCCTAAAATATTTAAAATAAAGTTATAAAATTATCACAGATTATTTATGAGCCTTTTATTTATTTAGTATAAAAAAATATTTGAAATCTCTATCAAATTGTGCATTTTATAGAGATTTCAAATTGGCTTAGTTTTTTTGACAGACCCTGTATATTAGTGGTGGGCCGGATGTCAGTTTTTCAACATCTGCGGTTGTGGATTTTTAATTTCAATATCCGTGGATGCGGGTGCGGATGCGGATATTTAGTTAATCTATCAATATAATATAGAATTATGAATATATGACATAATTTTTCAAATTTCGTCATATTACTATTATGGCAGGCAATGCATAAGAATTAAAATTAATATAAATGTTTTCAATATGATAAAAATAATAACTTTTTCAAGAGTTTCAGCCACAGAAAATTCAATGAAACAAGTTTCATTCAATTTTCTGTGTTACCAGCTATTTATATTTTCAGGTTTATATATTTGTTTGTTCATTAATAATTAATACTTTACATGAAATGTGCATGACTGGGCCTTATAAGCTACTTTATAAGCTAATTGAATTGTAAATTGCATAATTTATTAGAGGTAATATCCGCACAACATCCGCAGTCAGAAGTGTGGATGCGGATGTTAAAAATGATGCGGATGCGGATGTTAAAAATGATGCGGATGCGGATGCAGCTATCCGGTCCACCACTAATATATATATATATATATAATTTTTTTTTCATTAGAAAAGGTATTTAAAACCGAACACCACCATCACCCGATGACATAGGTGTCAAAATTGCATAATTGTAAATTGCATAATTTATTAGAGATAATATTCCCATAACAACCGCAGTCAGAAGTGCGGATGCGGATGTTAAAAATGATGCGAATATCCGGTCCACCACTTATATATATACGTATATATATATATATATGTTAAACACAGACCTTTCATGGAACAAGGAACTCTTCTGGGAAATTACATCCACTATAGTTCGAATAAGTAATGATAAATGACAAATACTATAGTTTTTTCTTTTTCATAATGGAAAGCCCAACGTGGGCACCGGGTTACTCGCAAAGAAGCCCCAAAATATAGCTTCCCTCACCAGCTATCTGCAAAGCAGATAGGATCCAGCTTTGGGACAGGATCTAGGGTTTACAGCTTACACCTAGTCTACTTCATTCAGAACCTCAATATACGCAAGAAACTCGTTGCATTCACGTCGGATTGAATACATCAAAGAAAAAGGGGTAACTATTGTATTTTTAGACAAACGTTTCGAAAACGATTTTCCATCATCAGTGCTATAAAAGTATAAAATATTAAAACGGTAAAAGACAATACAAAAATATTAGAACAAACAAATATTGTCCAATGAAATAAAAAATAAAAAGATGGAATTACTAATGCAAACTTACTTTAGAAATTCCTAAGTATATTTCTAATTACGAATATTGGCACAAAGCCATTGTTTAATGAAAACTTTAAAATATGAGAAGGTTTAAAAAAAAAAATTAAAAAATCAATATTATCCTGCGATGGTCAGGTCAAACGCAGAATTGCAATCATTCAGTGCGGGTTTAGCTTTTCGGATGTACAGTACAAGGATTCTAAAATGCGAAGATCGGTAAGTTGGTTGTTGTTGGTAGTGTTTATGATTTGGAAAGGGGAGGGGTCAATGGGATGATCTGCAGGGAGGCTGTGATTTCTTATAGAAGATTTTGAGGGTTTATTTAAAGGGCGCGAAGTAGGACTAGAAATTCCTCGATGTTCATCTATCCTGTGTTTGTATTAGCGGCAGGTGCTCCCAATATAGTTCGCAGATTATATATATATATATATATATATATATATATGATGAATAAAACCACGAAGGAAAGGAAACACAAAATGGTGCTCAAGCGCTTTCGTCTAATGACATCCTCAGGAACACTGAAGTACATAAAAAGGTTAAGCCTATATATAGGTTACAGAAAGAAAAAAAAGAAAAAATAAATAACATACATACACACACACACATATACATATATATATATATACATACATATCTATATATACAAATACATACATACATACATACATACATATATATACAATAAACAGAGAAGTAAAAATAAAAAAATTAAAAATTAAAACCTTAAAGGATTACCAGTGAGGCGTACAGATTTGTAAGGAAAAATATCGATTTTAGCACAAGATCAAATGGATTATAAAAATACAAATTTATACTGGAACTCTGCCCGGGTTTTAACACACTGCTGCCTATGGTCAGGTTTCGATATATATAAAAAAAATAAAATGCAAATTAAAAGTTAATCGATTTTTAGCACAAGATCAAATGGATTATAAAAATACAAATTTATACTGGAACTCTGCCCGGGTTTTAACACACTGCTGCCGATGGTCAGGTTTCGATATATATAAAAAAAAAAAAATGCAAATTAAAAGTTAATAAAGTAGAAGACAAGTTTACCAAAGATTTAATGTTTTACCCTTCTTATCTAAATCTGTTTTAAAGGAATTCAAAATAACAGGATCGAGTTGAAAAAGACCTTTGCTTATGTTGAAGTTATTTGAAAGTTGGATAATGGCAGACTCAAGAATATTTCTATTAACAATGTTGCTTGAATGGAATAAAACTGAAGCATTATTCCAATCAATACAGTGGGCTAACTCTGACAAATGGACAAAAAGGGCACTGGACAACTGTCCTGTTCTAACGGAATATTGATGCTGTTTTATACGTGTGTGCAAATCCTTTCCCGTCTGACCTATGTAAAAGGAATCACATTGTTTACAACCAATTTTATAGATAATGCCTGAATTATTGGTAGGGCTATTTTTTACTATGATATTTTTCACAATATTGTTATATGAAAATACTACATTAATATCCAAAAGTTTAAGTACATTAGCAATGCCTAAAAAGCCCGGGAAAAATGGAAGTACTAAAATATTTTTTGACAAAGTACGAGTGTTAATATTGACACGATAGAAAGTTCGTTTTGCCTTGTTGAGACAAGATTCCATAAACGCAGACCATAGGCAGCAGTGTGTTAAAACCCGGGCAGAGTTCCAGTATAAATTTGTATTTTTATAATCCATTTGATCTTGTGCTAAAAATCGATATTTTTCCTTACAAATCTGTACGCCTCACTGGTAATCCTTTAAGGTTTTAATTTTTAATTTTTTTATTTTTACTTCTCTGTTTATTGTATATATATGTATGTATGTATGTATGTATGTATTTGTATATATAGATATGTATATATATATATACTGTATATATATATGTGTGTGTGTGTATGTATGTTATTTATTTTTTCTTTTTTTTCTTTCTGTAACCTATATATAGGCTTAACCTTTTTATGTACTTCAGTGTTCCTGAGGATGTCATTAGACGAAAGCGCTTGAGCACCATTTTGTGTTTCCTTTCCTTCGTGGTTTTATTCATCATAAATATTTTTCACGTGTTACTTTCGTGAAATAATATATATATATATATATATCACGCATAATATTCCATATATAATGACCAAACTACTTCGTGGTTTTGACCATTGCAACAAGATCTGGCTACAGAAACGATTTACAAAAAAGGATAAATATTCTTCGGAAACCGGAAGTAAGTGGTGGGAATATTTAGAAACTTTTCCTGAGCAGGAAACAGGTTAAAACTGCCTCAAACAATTTGGAGGGATATTATTCAGTTCTGAAAAGAGTTTTACGCGAAGACTAACGGGAGATTTAATTTAAACATGCTAATTACACTGGCCAACAAAATGAAACTTTTTTTTTCTCATCACAAACATGATCACACTTTTCTTAATGCATTTTTCGCGCTGATTCCGAATCTGGCTTTATTTTGTTTCTAGCACGTATAGTTATATAGATACACTGGTTTTGATATTTTTAAGTTTTTGATATTGCTATAAGAAAATTTATGGATGTATAGATCACACTTAGGAATGCTAAACAACAAATACATCATATACTTTATTCAATGTACTTATAAATAAAGAATATATACATTATTTTATTAAAAGCGCTGTGAGTGTGATTTCCTTTTGTAAATTTGGCCTGGATTGTCACGATACAGAATCCAACAATGGTCCGCCATCATGCTTTCATTCCAATATCCTTGGTAGCGCTTCTCCATCATCTGAATATCTTGATGGAACCGCTCTCCTTGCTCGTCACTCACTGCACCAAGGTTTTCAGGAAAGAAATCTAAGTGGGAATTCAGGAAGTGAATTTTTAACGACATTCGACACTCCATTTCTTTGAAGGCATCAAGGAGGTTCTTGACTCCATCCTTATACGCAGGTGACTTGTTGCTTCCAAGAAAGTTTTCACATATCCATTTGAACGCCAGCCAAGCCTTCAATTCCAGCGGACTTAGGACTTTTTCAAATTCAGTGTCATTCAAAACCTCCCTTATTTGTGGCCCAACAAAAATTCCTTCCTTCAATTTTGCTGCAGTAACCTTCGGAAATTTCCTTGAAAGGTATTGGAACCCTTCAGAATTGACTTTACCCATTGCTTTAAAAAATTCTTCATTAAACCAAGTTTAATGTGAAGAGGTGGCAGATAGATCTTTTGGGGATCCACTAAAGGGACAGACTGGACATTGCTTATCCCTGGGACATATGTATACCTAAGTGGCCAGTCACTTTTGGTGTAATGTTCTATAGTGGCGCGACTGTCCCACAGGCAAAGGAAACAACAAAATTTTGTGAATCCTGACTGCATACCCATAAGCATTCCTATAACTTTTAGATCTCCACAAACATTCCATTGATGACTGTCGTATTTGATTGCCTTAAGTAGTATATCCATATTGTCATATGTCTCTTTTAGATGGACGGAATGGGCAATGGGGATGGATGGCATTATATTACCATTATGCAAAAGAACTGCTTTCAGGCTTCTCTGCGACGAATCAATAAAGAGGCGCCACTCAGATGCCACATACGTCTGAGATATAGCTGTAAATAGTCCAATGATGTCATGGCAATAACAGAGAGGACCGTCTACTGAAAAGAATGCTGTTAATTCAAAATTCCGCTTTCGGTAGTAACTAATACGAACATTGTTCTCAAGTAAATTGTTCTCCTTTAGTCTTGAGGCGAGAAGCTCTGATTTCTCTTTAGACAGCGATAAGTCTCTAACAAGATCATTCAACTGTCCTTGGGTTAACTTTTTAGGCTCTAAATGTCTACCTTCAAAAGTGAATCACAATGCTGCTAGACGTAAAAGCTCACACCTGAAATACATAAGATGTATAATTAAGATAATTGAAATAAATAAGATGAATAAACTAAAAAAACACAATAAAATAAACACAATCAAATGTTGAAATATTAGTATTTTGCCTATTTAAAATGGTTAAATCTGTGTAGTTATACAGGGTGTCCCTAAAGTCTGGACACATAGGAAATATCACTAACTATAACTAACTATATGTTATTATTATTATTATTATTATTATTATTATTATTATTATCTTAAATTCATGCAACTGAGGCCTAAGGTAGGCCCACATTGAATCAGCAACCCTGAGGTAGGACCAAATAGGACCTCCAAGTCCATAACTTATGGACTTGGAGGTCCTATTTGGTCCTACCTCAGGGTTGCTGATTCGATGTGGGCCTACCTTAGGCCTCAGTTGCATGAATTTAAGATAATAATAATAATAATAATAATAATAATAATAATAATAACATATAGTTAGTTATAGTTAGTGATATTTCCTATGTGTCCAGACTTTAGGGACACCCTGTATATATGCCTTCATCTTGAAAACTATACGTGCTAGAAAACATCTGAATGCAGTTTTGGAATCAGCGTGAAAAATGCTATCCAGCCACCACAAATTTTACTCTGATGAAAAATCTTTGTTGACCAGTGTTATGAGAACCACAATTATAATCAAGGGGTCTAACCCAGAGTGTTGCACAATAGATTAATCTACTGAAACAGTAAAATTCTGTGCCTTTAGGGCAGAAAAAAAATTATATCAACAACCATCAAAAAAATGAGTCAGACCCTCTGCAGAAAATAACTGGGCAAAATCAGATAAACATAGACCAGCAATTTTAGCCAAAATTTTCTGTGAAGAACATACGTACAGTTGTCTAACATCCATAGTATAAGGCGCTCTCTAAACCTAGTTAATTCACGTAGGCTGTCAAATGCAGGTATAATCCTATATTTGGTATTTTGCTGCTGCAACCAACAGTTTAACTTAAAATCCGAAAAAAATAACTTGCCGATACGATGTTTAAATAAAGGATACGGATACTTACTCATTCACGTGCTGATCAAACCCAACACAACAAAACTGCACTAAAAAAAAATCTTCTAAATTTAGAACTTATAATTTCTTTTTGAGCGTACAATGGAAGTGTTACCTTCTTTCGGATATCAAAACTTCTTATCAAATCATATAATAACTTCTTCCAATGACACGCAACTTCTTTAGATAGAAGAAATGGCCTTTAAAACTTCTTTTGTGAATGATTTAACACAATAGAAGATAATATTTCTATGTAGAGAAGGTTGCAGGAAGTTTTTGTATTCTGTGGCATGATGCATCTTACCCTGGTATCAATAGTAGTATGTGTGCATTTATGCCGAGGGGTAATGGGTGGATGGGGAAGGGTGGGAGTGGGATGGTGAGTCCAAAGGTGAATGCCAAGTGGACGGGGAGATTCAGTTGAATATATAGTATTGTTACCTCACCTAACCTGATCTAAATTGGAATATATATATATATATATATATATATATATATATATATATATTATATATATTATATATAAATGTGACGCCATACTATGAAATTTAGTGGTCAACGTTTTAAAAGATAAAATAGTAAAATAATTTTTAAAGTATATAAGGTTTACAGACCACCTGATGTGACGCAGCACGCTGAACCAATGCAATTATGAATATAGAGTACAGTGGCCACAGGTAACATGGTCTTAGGCATAAAACTGGTATTAATAGTAAGAAAAAATACATACCATTGAATGAAACCGAGCGATTCTGTATACTTGTTGCTAGTGATGTATCGATTCCAAAATTTAGCCAGTGCCGATGCCGATGCCTATTCCATGAAAAACTGCCGATACCGATTTCGATTCTTTGCCTACATTTCAAAAACTCAATTTCCTTCATAAATTTTACTACTGTAATATAATGTGAAAACTTTAAATTTTCAATTTTTACATTTCAAATTTACTTAAATGCTTTTCCTTACTCCACAATATACAGCACCAGAATTTGTTACTCATATACCGTACCTAAAATGTTTTATTACTCAGTAAAATGATAAAATAATTTTATTTTAGTTTCATAAATTAAATACCAATATTTAAAGTAATTGGTTTTCCTTATATTGAAGGTACAGTATTTTCTTTCTTCAACAATGTCAACAACAACAAAATTTTTTATTAAAATTTCAAGTCCCTGGTGGTCAATTTGAATAAAAAAATGGGTATATAATTTGGGTTTATAAAATTATTAAAATACTTAAATTAAAGTCAACATAATAAGATGGTGTACTATAGAAATTATAAAGTAAAACTTAATACAGAATTATTATTATTAATATAAAGTAGGAGATTACAATAGTTTATAATATTTAGAGATTAGCTAGTTAGAGAGAATGTAAATTTATGGGCAACTTATTAAGCTTTGCCTTTTTCGTGAATGTGAAATATTTTTATATAATTACATTTTGAAATGGGTATAACTTATCATAAATAGTGTGTTTTGTCTGTTCAGCTTTCTCTAAATGTAGATTTCGTTTTGTAATGAAAATTTTAAAATTTCAAAGAATCGCTGAGAGAATCAGCTAAATTTGGCTGATGCCCCAAAAATATTCAGATTTTGCCGGTGCCGATGCCGATTAATCGGTACACCACGACTCGTTCCCACCGGACGCGACTGCACCCACAAGTCAACCTCGTTGGCTATTTTTAGACAGGTCACACACACACACACACACACACAACACACACACACACACACACACACACACACACACACAAACACAAAAGCAGTGCTTAAGAAAATAAATAATTTTCTTTCCTTCATCTTATCAGGACGCATACATAGACAAATTAAAAATGAGTAAGGATAAATTGAAACGCAGTTGCATACAGTATTTATTAGCATGTCAAGACATTTTTTTTATTAGTGCACCAAACTCACAAATATGAAGAAATAGATACATACTCATTGCTTTTTATAATACATCCAATTCTTTTTAGAAATAATACCTCATAGCTGCATACAAATTACAATATACAATATTTATTAACGTATCAAGACATTATTTTTTATTAGTATACTAAACTCAAAAATAGTGGCGGAAATAGTTACATTCTCATTGCTTTCTATAATACATTCAATTCTTTTTAGAAATAATACCCACTTAATGTATGAGGTATTCTATACTCGATATATAGAGCCTTAAGGCCATTTAGGATTATTTTTGTTCCTACTTTACAAATGGACGAGCATTTCCATAATTCTTAATTTCTGAACATTAAATTCAAAACCTTGCTCGAGTACACGATTGGTTATTACAATATTATCATGAAAAGTTAATGTATACACAACACGTTGTAAGCGAGCGCTTATTTTCTTTTTACCGGTTTTTTCAATTGAAAACTGTCCAGACATCATAGCGATGTGTGAAGGAATCTTCTAAATCATAGCGACAATTACAGCTTATATAAAGAATGAGTTACTGTGGATGAACGGTGAAGGCGAGGGATAGTTTGTAACGATCTAGACCAGCTTCCCAAAGCGAGTGGTACTTCTTGGGGGAAGCGTCTTCTAAATATTCTCTAAGTTCCAATCCGTTCTCACCTTGTTCATCTCTACATTTCGTAAAATCATCAGTTAAAAATGTATAGGTATGCTCGAGAACGGTGTCAAAATAGCGCATATCATTAACACGCGCATTTAATAAAGGTTTCAGGTTGAAGAAAGCGGCTATTTCAAACAGTCAATCCGTAACGGTAATCGGTAATGAGTAGGCACTAGTCCATTATTAACAGTTTTTTTATTGAAGGTGTTTAGATTAGTTTTCCACATCAATCGTGTTTCAACGCACGGTTGACTCGTATCCCGACTCACAGTTAACGTAACGTACAAATGATAGAGTATAAGGGGGTGTCACTAATCGTTACACTTGTTGCACTCGCGGAAGCTGGTACTTTATAATTCTCCTCCGACCACTTCTCAACCAATACAAAGATTTTCGACATCTCGTCAACATTCAAATAAATAAACATTACGTTTTGGGGAGTCTGCACGTTAATTTGTCTTGAACACGTAATTTTTGCATCACTGCTATGTTTAAACACTCACTAATTTGGAAAAAGTCACGTGGTATTGAGCGTTAAGGATACTGCTTAGCGGCAGTGGCGGATTATCACTGAAGCTATTGAGGCTGAAGCCTCAGGCTCCCATGCTTGAGGGGTCCTTCAATCAACTGAGTTTCGATGATATAATTCGAGATTTCGCAAACTTCTTTGATTAAATATGACAGCAAAATACATTGTGTTAAGGTTCTTTTAAGTTTGTTTCTCAATTAGCCTGAGCACCGTACATATAATTCGTGTAAATGTACTATGAACTGTACAACAGTGTGCATGTACATGTATTGTTAATAAATAAAAAGTTATAGAAAAGGGTCCCCATATTCTTCATTGCCCCGGGGCCCCGAGGTGTCTTAATCTGCCTCTGCTTAGCGGTAGTTCCATCTTTCTTTGTTACTGTAAGTGTAGATAATTCTTAGAGGTGCAGCGAGGAGGCTTTTGGATAGCACGTGAAGACGCTCCAACCTCAGATGCTGGTGTGAGGTGGGCTGCTTGCTTCAGTTCGTGACACAGGCCTGGTGGTGAATCATGCGTCTTAGGATCGAGGCGCCCCCTGTTGGTGACTCAGCGACTCGGCAGTGCTGGACGAAACATGTAAGGATACGCACGAAGATATCGAACGAAGGTGACATTAAAAAAAATTACAAAAGGACATTGAAACATTATTCAGGTGGGTAGAAGACAACATGAAGTTCAACAAAGAAAATTCTAACTTCTAAAATATGGTAATAACAAGGTGCTACAGAATAAAGGGTACAGAACTCTGCAAGCCAAACAGATAACGCCAAACCCATAAGTCAGGGATCTTGGAGTAATAATGTCCTCGGATGCAGAATTCAGAGAGCAATATAACATTAAAGTTACAACAGCTAGAAAAATAATGAGAATCATCTGGAGGAGCCTCCACAGCAGAAAAGCAAACATCATGCTAAAATTATGCTAAAATAATTGAGTACTCAGAAATCCATACAGAAAACGAGACACTGCAAACGTAAAAGTCATACAAATGACTTTTACGTCTAAGATAAAGGAAACGAAAGGTGAAGACTACTGGTCTCGACTACAATCCCTGAAACGCTACTCTCTGGAAAGAAGACGCGAGGGGTACACAATAATATACGTACATATGGAAAATACTCTAAGGTTTTGTCCCGAACCTTAGAAACGAAACAGAAACACACTGGAATGAGAGAAGAGGCAGATTTTGTAGGTAGGAGAGGGGACCATGAAAACGAGGATGAAAATACTCTCGGAATACGAGACCCAAAACTGTTTATTGCCCTTTCAGAGAACTGCGGAATCTCCAACACACCAACCTAAATAATTTCAAGAACCAGCTGGAGGAGATCAGATCAGAAAACATTTGCCTCCTCCACCAATCCCGCAAATAAGGCGGGATGGTGCGGAGAGGTCGACCGCAGATTGATTCTGAAGCGTCGTTCAAACCCTCATTAGGAATCATAAAGTAAGTTTTATATATTTTTTTTTTTTTTTCATTAGAAAAGGTCTTTAAAACCGAACACCACCATCACCCGATGACATACAGTAGGTGTCATAAAAATTAACTTTCAAAAAGAGGATTAACTTGTGCGATGGATGGTATTACATGGAAGATTTATGATCACCAGGGTATTTGACAGTAGAACAATGGAGCGGGTCTATAATTGAACGTTCAAGAAGCTTAGTTTGTGTACATTTTGACTTATTTAGAAGTATAACTCATAAAAAGTTTTTAAGATGGTTTCAGAGGTCGACGAGTAAACTTGGTGAGGACAGAGATACACACAGGGCTATTCTTTATTAGGCGTGATTTAACAGTATTATTATACTTAAAGGCAACGTTGATACTAATTACTTTAAATAAAGTCGGAAGATATTGAAAATTAACATGGTAAGGTTAGATATCAGGGTAAAACAGCATAAATATGCGTGCAGAACAGTAAATAATTCTAATGCATTGTTTAACCATATGTATAGATGTAATCATAGTATCAAGTGGGATAGTTTTAAAGCGCTCGTTAAAAACACAGATATAATTGAAAGGAATATTCTAAAATGCACATTTATCCATTTTAAAAATAATTTAAATAACAGTGCGGGAATGTATAAAATTGACAATATCCTGTTAAAATACTTTTGAATACACGAAAGGCCTTGGAATAATTTTTCTTTTTTCTGTGTGGGTTTGCATCGTTCCTTAATTTCACATGTTTAATTGTGAAATTCATCCCATATATATATATATATATATATATATATACATTCAACTGCAATGACCACGCAGTATATTAATGTATAGAAACGACGTAAATATTGAGGAGCGTTCTGCACACGAGGAAGAGAAATAACGAACAAATGAAAAATGAAGTCCCCGCCCGGGAATCGAACCCAGAATCTTCCGATTGCCGGTCAGATATGCTAACCACTACACCACAGGGCACACAATAGTCAGAAGTCGTGATTCTCCTACATAGGGCAGAAACCAATGCCCTAAGAGGGCACCCTCGCAAATCGTGAATATGTACATTCAACTGCAATGACCACGCAGTATATTAATGTATAGAAACGACGTAAATATTGAGGAGCGTTCTGCACACGAGGAAGAGAAATAACGAACAAATGAAAAATGAAGTCCCCGCACGGGAATCGAACCAAGGATCTTCCGATTGCCGGTCAGATATGCTAACCACTACACCACAGGGCAAACAATAGTCAGAAGTCGTGATTCTCCTACGACTTCTGACTATTGTGTGCCCTGTGGTGTAGTGGTTAGCATATCTGACCGGCAATCGGAAGATCCTGGGTTCGATTCCCGGGCGGGACTTCATTTTTCATTTGTTCGTTATTCTCTTCCTCGTGTGCAGAACGCTCCTCAATATTTACGTCGTTTCTATACATTAATATACTGCGTGGTCATTGCAGTTGAATGTACATATTCACGATTTGCGAGGGTGCCCTCTTAGGGCATTGGTTTCTGCCCTATGTAGGAGAATCACGACTTCTGACTATTGTGTGCCCTGTGGTGTAGTGGTTAGCATATCTGACCGGCAATCGGAAGATCCTGGGTTCGATTCCCGGGCGGGGACTTCATTTTTCATTTGTTCGTTATTTCTCTTCCTCGTGTGCAGAACGCTCCTCAATATTTACGTCGTTTCTATACATATATATATATATATATATAAGATCTGCCCACAATTGCCTATCATTGTAAAACAGCACATATTTTCATCACTCTTTTGCAGACATCGCTGTCATAACACGTCTCAGATGTTGAAGTTTTATTGCGCTTCTCTCTATATGCTCGGTTAGGTTACGTAACTGTACTTTATATTCATAATAGTGATAGGACAGCGTGCTGCATTACATCAGATGATCTTTAAACCTTATATGCTTTCATATATATATATTTATATACTGTATAGTGGTGTACTGGTTAGCATCGCTGACTATGAATCCATCTGCCCCGGGATCGAGACCGGTGACGGCAGGCAGCGCTCAGTGAAACCAGGCTGTTCATCCTCTCACAAAATAAAAAGTGGTTGGTAAATGAATGAGTACCCTGGGTAGCCTAGTGGTGAAGACACTGGGCTGCTGCTCGGGAGGTCGCGAGATCGAATCCGGGCGAGGACTTTGTAATTTCTGACCACCTGTAGTGGGTTGTGGTTCGGATTCCACGTTGAATTGTAGGTCTAAGGTGGAGTGCCAAGCTTGACCCTCGTCAGAATGAACAATTCGGGCGAAAGCAAAACCAAGGTTATATATATTACTTTTACATTTTTTGATTATTTACGTTTCAGGTTAGGTTAGGTTAGATTAGGTTACTATACTCTATATTCAACTGGCATTCCACTCCGCCTTAGCACTCTCTCTTGACACCCCCTTAGCACTCCCCCTCTTCCTCCTCCGTTACTCCCTCGGCATAAATGCGCCCATACTACTTGATTTAGGGATTTATTTCTTAAAAAAACAAAACTTAATACTGTTCGCCTTTAGCTGCTGGATTTAATATATTAAAAGTCAGTGTCTGAACTTTTTGGCTCCTTTCATAACGTCTAAGGTCATATGGCAGAGGGGATCTACAATTTAATCACTTTCATCAAACACAGCGGTAGTCCCTTTATCGTTAATATAAACAAGTCACGAAGTCTGACGAAGAATTCACAGGCTACTGTCAAAGGTCGAATTAAGTTCATACTAAGGCCCATTGATTTGTCACAAGAGATCATTATGACTACAAATAGATATAAATAAAAGAACATTTGGATTAAGAAATTTAGTAATATGGGAAAGGTCTTTAAAATGAAAATAGAAAAATATAGACAAAAAATGTACTGATAAATTAATTGTAAAAATAAAGTATCTCTATACTACTAAAAAAAAATTAAATTATCAACCCATACTGAGACTATTTATTAAAAAGTATATACTCGTATATACAAAATTTTTCTTTGTTGAATACATTAATAAAAGGAAATTCTTTCGCATCGGTTTCACCCGTTATTTAGGCTTCACCAAACTTTACATGTAAAAAAGAAGTTAAGTTTCTGAAAGCATTTTACGTGCTCTTTTTATATACAGAAATAAAGGGTGTTTGAGCTTTCAGCCCGATTTGTCAATTGCTTGTATAAAAATAGGAAAAAAATTGTTACGTTTGCCTCAGTGATTATATTGAAAATATTCAAATGTATTGATATCATTCTCACGCCCATTAGCTGCCGTTCAGATATACTGTACATAGGCAACTGACCAATTCGCTTTTGCAGTGTAGTCATTTCGCGAACTGAAATAAACGACCAAGTTTATAATGTCAAATATTGGAATAAGAAAAAGAGTTCGTTTCTCCTCAGTACTTTCACCGACATTTCGCAACGACTGTTAAGTACAGGAAAAATGGATATTATTACAAAAACAGTATTCAAACTATAAATTTTGTTTCTAAGAAAGTAAAAAAAAAAAAATGTTAATTGCGTTATGACACAAATCAGATCGAAGGAACGTAGATTAAATTCAGTCGTAAAGTAATCTTTAATTCGATGTTCCAACCATGCTTGATGATGGCAAAATATTTTTAACCGAAACGCTTATCTACTAGGGGCACTCAATATATTTTGCCCCACCCTTTTTTCTTAGCTAAATAAATAATAGGCCATGGGGCTGAAATATCTTTCGGGCCGTAAGTTTGAATTTTCTTAAATGAATATTTTCTTTTTGTAGTATTTTCTCCGTATCCTCATTTCTTAACAGCGGGAGTGCGTATATACCAACATACGAAAAATGATTCACTGCAGTTAGAATCCGTGCAATGTATCTTCGCTGAGAACGATCCATGGTCGGTGGGCAGCGTTCCTAATGACCTCGTAGGCACCTGTCGAACACCTTTCTTAATTGGTAATTGGTGGTTCACGTCAGGTGTAAAAAATTATTTTATTTTTCAAAGTCGGTTTTGATGCAAACAAATATTAAAAATCATAAGCTATACACCAATTATTATAATATATATATATATATATATATATATATATATATATATATATATATATATATATATATATATATATATATATAACTCAGAATGGTCCCCTGAGGTTTTTTATGATACACACAGACCATGCATGGAACAAAGAACTCTTCTGGGAAAATTAAATCCACTATAGTCCGAAAAAGTAATGGTAAATGACAAACACTATAGTTTTTCTTTTTCATGATGTTAGCCCGACGTGGGCAACGGGTCACTCGCAAAGAGGCCCCATAAATATAGCTCCCTCACCAGCTATCTGCCAAGCAGATAGGATCCAGCGTTGGGACAGGATCTAGGGTTTAAAGCAGCCTAGCTCCACTATATTTAGAATATTTGGGGCCTCTTTGCGAGTGACCCGTTGCCCACGACGGGCTAACATCATGAAAAAGAAAAAACTATAGTGTTTGTCATTTACCATTACTTATTCGGACTATAGTGGATTTAATTTTCCCAGAAGAGTTCCTTGTTCCATGCACGGTCTGTGTGTATCATATATATATATATATATATATATATATATATATATATATATATATATATATATGTCAAAAGAGGAAATCAGTCAATACGATAATGCCTGGTCAATACACGTATTGATCAGTCATTATCTG
>JAJOZX010000106.1:545000-550000 GCA_023014485.1 Bathynomus jamesi | reverse complement strand
TATAATTGGAGAAGAAACGCTGCAAACTCGTAATTTGTTTCTTAAATACTCTTATTTGTATTCTAATATTAAGTCTAGCGATAATTTTAACGTTTAATAATTATGGTACATTAATTACGATGAAGAGAATCGTGGCAGTTAAAGGTTTCATTATAGTGCATTCCAGTTTCGTAAAAATGGCGGACAAGGAATTAAAAGCATGAACATTTTTATTATTATATATATATATATATATATATATATATATATTCACGTGTGTGTACGTCTGTGTGCGTAAACCGCAGAGGAAATTAATGGTGTTGATTGTGCAGCGATGTTGAAAGCTTATAATATGTCCGTCTCTCGTTCTTCGTTTTTTCCAATTTCAGACAACTTGATCGTCTTTTGTTCGTTGGATTCAGGACGCAGATTGGTGGTTCCTTTCTTTGTCCTTCGATTCGGTCTTTTCACAAAAGAGATAATTCATTCCACATTCGCAAAAAATTCGAATACGACGTGCTTTTTTCGCTTCGGTCCAAAATTGCATTAAGGAAAGAGGTATTCATATATTTATTGTTAATTAAAGCGAAGATTTCTCATTTCGAGAATATATATATTTTTTTTTTATACATTCATGTGTCGAGGTTAGTCTTTGTTGTTGTTTTTTTTCTTCTTCTTCTACTTTTTAGATCTGTGCTTGAAAATATCATTTGTGATGGCTGACAATAGGGAATCTTCAAGGTACAGTATACTCGTGAAATCCAGCTCTGCTCTCTCTCTCTCTCTCTCTCTCTCTCTCTCTCTCCCTGAAACATCTGACTAATAAACATGTACCACCTTCTCGTCCTCTTATTCCTTACTAAGTTGCGGTTCCCCAAGATCAAACCCTTCAATCAAGTTATATATACATATACATATACATACATACATATATGAAGAGAAAAAAGAGAGAGAGAGAGAGAGAGAGAGAGAGAGAGAGAGAGAGAGAGAGAGACTCACGGTTAAGGATTGTTGGCTCCGTAACTGTTCACATATGGAATTATTTAAAAAATTACATCGATTTTCAATTGCGTATTTCAATTTCATTTTTAAAAATGATCGTTTTACGTTACAAAAAAATATAAAAAAATTCTAGAACGGAACGAAACGAGGTCATTCCTTACGAAATGTATATTCGAACCTTTAAACAAACTAAGTCTTTGTATGTCAAGAAACAATATAAAGAAATGTTATATGCAATTATCCGATTGCGTGAAGAGCAAAATCCTCATTAAAAAAATATAAAATTTAATCTTCCCTCTTCATCAGCGCAACGCTTAATAGAATAAAAAAAACGGAACGAGGATTAATCATTATAATACGTGAATAAAAATCATAATAACGACTATAATGACTATAATAAAGTTAACTTTAATTTTAAAAACGGAATTAAACAATGGTTTAATCTTAATACGAATTTTGTAATAAACTCGAATCACGATCCGAGAATCCTGATCCAACATTCGAATTCCAATTAAATAAACCTGTTACAAAACTGTATTACTCGGTCATGATTTGGAAATGTCCTTTTCGAGTTATATATATATATATATATATAATTATATTATATATATATATACTACAAACAACACACAGTATAATTAATGTAAAGAACGACGCTTGTATAGAAGAACGTTCCGCACAAGATGAGGAGGGAGAACAAACAAATGAAAAATGTATATATGTGCGGCATGCGAAGGTGCCCCCTCAGGGCATTGGTTTCTGCTCGTATGTAGGAGAATTACGACTTCTGATTAATCGAGGCCCATGGTGTAGTGGATAGCACATCTGACCGGCAATCGGAAGATCCCGGGTTCGATTCCCGGGTGGTTACCTCATTTTTCATTTGTTTGTTCTCCCTCCTCATCTTGTGCGGAACGTTCTTCTATACAAGCGTCGTTCTTTACATTAATTATACTGTGTGTTGTTTGCAGTTAAAATGTATATATGTGCGGCATGCGAAGGTACCCCCTCAGGGCATTGGTTTCTGCTCGTATGTGGGAGAATTACGACTTCTGATTAATCGAAGCCCGTGGTGTAGTGGATAGCATATCTGACCGGCAATCGGAAGATCCCGGGTTTGATTCCCGGGTGGTTACCTCATTTTTCATTTGTTTGTTCTCCCTCCTCATCCTGTGCGGAACGTTCTTCTATACAAGCGTCGTTCTTTACATTAAATATAGATATATATATATATATATATATATTATTATTATTATTAACATTAACGGAACACTTTTATTAATAAATGAATTAAAGAAAATAAAATTGAGTTCTTTTGTTGATGAGGATGAGGATCGTCTCGACTCACAACATGGTGAAGTTTCTCGAATGAGAATTTGGGTCCAAATTGCGAACTACAACTCATTTTTCGGGATTTACATGCATATATTTGGAGGGATGCAGCAGTCTTTAGTCCAAAACCGCCTGCGGTGCAGTTTTGCTTTAGGCGTCTCTGCAGGTTTCTCTCTGAGAGACTTACTTCTTTTTTGGGCTAGCCAAGAGTGGATCTTTGAGTCTTTGTTAACCTGTACCTTTGTAACTCTCTCTCTCTCTCTCTCTCTCTCTCTCTCTCTCTCTCTATATATATATATATATATATATATATATATATATATGATGTATCATATACAGTACACACACACACACACAACACATAAATATATATATATATATATATATATATATATATTATATATATATATATACATATAATGATACACACACACACACACACACACTCCATTCTAACTATTTTATATAATTCAAGGTTGAAAGTCTTAAATTTAAACGAGAGAGAGAGAGAGAGAGAGAGAGAGAGAGAGAGAGAGAGGTCATAAGTGGATAAATACTTACCTTAATGGAAAGAGCTCCTGAAAACACGTTGGCAAGAGAGTTCGTCACAGAAATTAAAGGAAATCCGGTAATTATAACACCGCAATTAAATAACCGCGTTAATTACAACAGTAATTATAAAGTACTCGGGTTAATTATTGGATATATTGCAATCCGCATAATTTTTTATCTGTACAATAGAATCCTCTGAAAGATCATTCCTCTTTCTTTATTTTATTTTTATTAATTAATGATTTATTCTTTTAGATTTTGAGTTTTGTCGAACTTCCAAATAATTTTATGGACTCCTTTTCGCTAAAGATAATTTCAGTTAACTTAGTTTTCTCAATTCAATTGAAGGAGTTTTTCAAATTTGACCCAAAGAAATATTCACCTCCGATCCTAAAATGCTTCATAATTCAAATTTTGCTACGCTAAAATGGTTTCAAAATGGGAGGAAAAAAAGCTTTTGTAGAGTGAAAATATTCTGTTATGAATTTCTTTCTTTTGGGTTTTTGAACAAGTTTTATTAGTCTTGCAAGACGAAATAATTTTAGTTTCTCTCTCTCTCTCTCTCTCTCTCTCTCTCACTATATATATATATATAATATATATATATATATATACATATATACTTGTAAATACAGATGTTTTCAGTGTAATAATGATATCAGTCGAGAAGTGAAACTATAATGAAATCATGACAGATTGAAATCGTTGGTAAGATTGAAGAATAAAGAGGCTCTCTGACTTTGCCACACTTGCGATATAATTTATAGTTTTTTGCCTTCTAACCTACGAATTGACTCGAGTTCGAAGATGAAATCAAGCGGTCTTGGAGAGACCTTTGACACCGCGAGACCAGAGATTGGCAGGCTCCATATCTTAGTAATTGTATCAACAGTTTTCAGTTTGGCAACAGACAAGAAAAACTTTTTATTTTACGTCCTAATTACGATGTTATTTTCACTAGAAAACAACAACAACAACACTAATAATAATAATAATAATAATAATATTAATAATAATAATAATAAACATTTAAGAACATGTTCTTGGAATCATTGAACAGTGAATTTCGTAGATAAAGATGTAACGTTATTATGCCCAACAGCCTTCCTTACACTCTTTGTTACAGATTGTATCAAAAAGACAAGACTATCGAACTATAATAGAATGTCATCAAGACGGGTTCACCGTCACAATTACTGTATTGGAACAAAGCTTTCAGAATACGCAATAAACAACGTGATTATTAAACCCACGCTAAACAATGCAAAATTAAAAATTAAAATTTTCAATGTTTGCAACAAATTTACATAAATTGCGAGTAATTATCTTTAATTTATAGAAAAAAAAACTTAAACAAATTTGTGTACATTAACTACAAATAACAAAAGCTTTCAAAATTATGTGATAATTAAATTTTTTAAGCGTTTCAGACAATAACGATATCATTGATAGAAAAAGTTATAAGACAGTTCATGTCATTTTTCGGGCGACTCACAAAAATATGTTGAATAGACAACACAACAGTTATATGGTCTTTACTTTTGGACTTGTTGTTATGTCATCTACGAAGCAAAAAGTTATTAATTTCATTTTCGAATTGCTAAGTAGGTGCAGTATCGAGTTGCAGCTGCATTCCAGTTTTAATAATAAATGTAAGGTACAGCTGTGGACGAAGGTTCACCAAAAAAAATATAATCTGTCGAAAAACATTAAAAATTAAGCAATAATTCAAAATTGGTTGAAAAAATAATATGACCAATAAAAATTGGAGAATTGGAAAGAGAGTATATTCAACACCCCATTTTTTACTGGTTTACATTATTATTACAACCAATTATAAATGTTCGTTGAGTTTTAAACTTCTCAGTATTATAAAGAAATTATATATATATATATATATATATATACAGGGTGGGCGGAAAGTAGCTCCCTATTTTGGATTGGTAAAAAATACGTATATTATCCATTTATTTCAGAAGAAATAATATGAAAAGGTAGGCATACATGGTAGGTTTTCTCTAAAATTCAATGTGGGCTCCAACTCTTTCCACCAGCTTCTGGAGCCGCCCAGGAATGGCGTCCACTGACTTTAGCAGGAACTCCGGCGGGATGGAGGACATGACTTCCCGAATTCG
>JAJOZX010000106.1:485000-540000 GCA_023014485.1 Bathynomus jamesi | reverse complement strand
TCTGATTTTATTCTAATTCAGTTTTAAACTAACTTCACTTAACCGAACCTGATTAGACTTAACGTAAGCCTAATAATCCATAGCCTAACCTGTGCTAATTTTTTAATGGCTCCTTTGGTTGTATTTTTGTCTACAGAGTGAAAAAAAGAAATTGAAAACTTTGTAAATTTTACGATTAAGCAGACGAGACTTTATCTTCAGTTGTGGTATCTGAAATAATAATATTATGACTGTACAACTTCATTACACTTTGGGTATACTTATAAAAGAAATATAAACTAATAGCCGAAAAATAAGGTTGTACAATTAGTTCATCCCTTTAATTAATAAATATTTGCCACTTCACTGATTTTATTTTGGCTAATGCCAGACGATTTTATTCACTCGTGGAGAAGAACGTTATCCAAGAACAGAAACCGACCAGGAGAGGCGCTCGTCACTTTCCAGTTCCGCGTGATGGCTAAAATGGGTTACAACTCGTTAACTTGAAATTTTAATTTCGAGAAAAGAGGTTCAGAAATTGGAAACCGCTAAAAAGTTATTATTTAACGTCGTGCGCGTAAAATTTTGGCTTCTTACCTTTCATTTATATGTCGAAATACATGAAAATGAACCATATAATTTATTAACGTAAAAGGCAATCGAATTAAAACTTTTTTAATACTTAAAAAAACGGTTTCTACGTAATTTAAGTTGCATTTTTTTTTCTTATATTACGCACCAATGCGTTTCTATTTCTTTTAAACTTGTTTTAAGCTTCTTTTTTTTTTTAAGGTCATGTCTGTCATGATACATTTATTTTACGTCACGTACCTGATGTATGCTTTCAACCTGGACTTTATATGCTTACACCTGCTGTATATGGCAAAGGTATTTAACACGAACTCGTGCAATGTTTTCGTAAAGACTCCCGGATGATTTGCTTCTTCTGTTTCAGTTTCAATTGATATATATATACCTGGATGCGTTCTTCCTTACTCAAAGACATCATGGGCACTTGCATAAACGGAAAACATGAATTACTTATTTTACCCTATGGTTCCAAACTTATGGGACACCCTATATATATATATATATATATAAACGTAAAGAACGACGCTTGTATAGGAGATATTCCGCGCAAGACGAGAGAGAGAGAGAACGAAACAAATGAAAAAATGAGGTAACCACCCGGGAATCGAACCTCATTTTTCATTTGTTTCGTTCTCTCTCTCTCGTCTTGCGCGGAATATCTCCTATACAAGCGTCGTTCTTTACGTTAATTATACTGCGTGTTTGCAGTTATATATATATATATATATATATATATATATACGATTTATCTTCTGCCAGTAAAGGTTATTATTATTATTATCATTAATATATATATATATATATATATATATATAATATATATATATATATATATATATATATATATATATATACACACACACACACACACACACAAGGTTTGTTCAAAAGGTATCCGGACTGATGGATTTTAGACAGAATATAGTACTTACAGGGTTTGGGGCTCAATTAATCTCTCTCAAGGTACGCTCCTTCTGAAGCTACACACTTTGCCTAACGATCCTGCCACTGCTGAAAACATTTTTCGAAAGCACTTTTCGGAATGGTCAAAAGCTGCTTCGTCGAATTTCTTTTAATGGTCTCAACACCATCGAATTGAGGTCCTCCTCCCAGGGTTTGTTTGAGCTTCGGAAACAAAAAAAAGTCGCATGGAGCCAAATCCGGCGAATATGGAAGCTGCTGTACTTTTTTTGGTGGGGCGGGGGTAGCGTTTTTGGCCAAAAATTGCTGGACAAGTTGCAACGAGTGAGATGGCGCGTTATCGTGATGAAGCATCCAGTCTCCGGACTCCCACTTCTGCAGCCGTTTCCTCCGTCTCAAAACTTCACTGTAAAATTCTTTGTTGATTGGTTGTCCCTGTGGAGCATATTCATGGTGCATAACACCTTCACTTTTAACACGTTGCTCGGAACTCTCCGTCATCGTAAAAAATCGCCGCGAAACAAAACACGTTTAACTTTATCGGTTCACCACAGTGGAGTGACGCTACACAATGAAGTGCAACCCTCTCAGTCAACTTGTTTCGACATGCAGAGACATGTTTAGCATAGGCACAACTCCAAGCATGACCTTGTTCTAAAAATAAACACACCCTGTCCAGTGGTTTTTAGTTACAGGTATGAAATTTCAAAATGAAAATATCTTAAGTCTTACAGCCTCAACTTGTTACCATTTATTAAACAATATTAAAAAATGATTTGTGCTAAAAATATGATGTAAATCAAATAATATTTAAAGGTCGTTCAAAGCACTTGAATTTTCCGATTATATCCGCTCAACAGAGAACTGCTAAATTTCTTTGTTGAAGGAAAATTAAATAACGGTTCTAAAAGCATTTTATAAAATTTTATTCACTCATAAAAAATAAATACATTATATTCATAACCTAGTTATAGTTTTTGATTCAACTAAAAGTATATTAAATATAGAAAAACGGCAAATGGCCTCTTTTTTCTTTTCTAAAGCACAAATATATGACATTTACAAAATAATTATAGCTTTTCTTTCAATTAAGAAAATATGTGTATGCGAGAAAATAGCAAATGGCACCTCCTTTTAATTTCAAAACGAAATAGGTAACATTTACAACATAATCAAGCTTTTGCTTCAACTAAAAATAATGTAAGTGAGACAATAGCAAATGGTTATGTTTGACTGAGCAATCTTTTCAAAGGTTTGGGGAAACGCTTCCGGTGGTCCTCTACCACTTGGAGAAGGTATTGCTTCCGTTCTTCGTTGCGGGATGTTGAGTCATTGAATGAGGTCATCAACGCGACAATACGCTCAGCAAAGTCATTCGCGACTCGAATGCTATGTACAACGTCTCGGGCATTCTTTTTCAGTGAAGGTCATTGGGATATTCAGAATGGTGAATAATCTCTTCGTGTTCGAAGCAACAAAGTTATTTATTTCAGGAATCTCGTTAAGGCCCCGTAGCCTCCTGACACTTAAATGAACGCTCTTTGGGTATATCAGAAGATCCCTCCTCGTCTAAAGCTTTTACCATCTCACGTTTCTCATCGATGGAAATCGAGGAATCGAAAAAGGCAAAACCTACCACTTCTTCGCTTAAATACCAAAGATGGCGAGATAGGGCCTTTGCAGCCACGTATGAAGCCGAATCATCAATATCTCGGAACTTCATAATCCTCCCAATAAGCTCAATATCATTTCTATGAGTCTCAATTGCATTTGATGCTGTAAACCAGGACTGGATATAAACCATCAAACCAGAAAGGACGAAACGGCAAATCCCAGTTGCCTCCCGAGCAGTAAGTCAAAACTGTTGCCTGAAGAGGAAGATTTTGCCAACATATATCAGGCGAGCCATCCATCTCGCTCGGTGGAGAGCTCCAGGCTGTCGGATGCTAATGCCACGAGGTGGGGTCTCGCCAAGAATAATTAGAGAGAGCTCAAGTAACTCCCTATAATCATCTCGAGCATGGTTTTCCTTCAATTGGTGGAGAGAAGAGATGATTTTCTCCTTAATGGGCTCCACATGCCGCTTTAAGTCATTCTCATCCCCAAGGGTGCGAATGCATCCGTGATCGAAGCTACCAAATTGATCCTTGAACCTCTTGAAAAGGAGAATTTCAGGCCCTGAAGACTTTGAGGACATGGTTTCTGCAGAAACATTTTCTAACACCACTTCAAATATATGATGCCGACAAGCAGCATGAAGAAGGGAGCGACCAAGCATCTGTTCGAGTCGAATACACGTTCCACTCAATCCTCTAGTATTGCTAGCAGTGGTATTAAGTGACATGATCTTGATTTGATCCTCTATCCACCAATCTTGGAGGCATTGCATGACTGCATTCGCTTGAGATTCTCCGGTTCCTGATGATAGTTTAGGGACATCAAGGAGATTATCCACGCCCGCTCCCGACACCAGCATTGAGAGACGGTCCACTTTATTCTAAGATCCCCATGTGTCCGGTAGGATTTCTTTATAGGCTGCCCCAGTAGATATAATTCGTCTTTTCGGCGGGTTCTGACAGGCGATTGACCACGAGTTGATGTAGTAGATGGTTTAGCTTTCATATTTTCTGAAAAAATAATAAAAATACATATCAGAAAGTGATAAAAACATACGTGATATTCATAATTTTTTGGTCTATTTTAGGAAACGTCTATGTTGTTGAGCGACCTCTAAACATTATTTCATTTAACTAAAGTTTTATCTCTTGGGTTATCTCTAGAAAGAAAACAAATGTAAGGGGTAAGATATGTAAAATTTAGATTTTTATTTTCGGAACCACCCTAATATGTGTGTATATATATATATATATATATATATATATATATATATATATATATATATATATATATATATGCCCATTAATTAATCTTAATTAATGAAATTAATTAGAGGATATGTATTTTGAATCTTTCTTTGCATTTTAAAGTGTGAGTTTAACAATTAAGTATCTTGTATCGAAAAATTGGTTTGTAAAATGTTTTGTCTTACATCAATTGTATACATTTCCCTTCACCAAATAAGGAAATTCTAGGTCACATACTACTACTGCTACTACTACTACTACTACTACTACTAATAATAATAATAATAATAATTCTAATAATAATAATAATACAATTTTTGTAGTGTCCTGTTTGTGTTTTGTGGGTTTGATTTATGTATGGATCCTAAAAGATGTTCCTAAAAATATATATGTAAAACGTTATTTCGGGAATCACCTTTTTTTGGATCACCCGGTATTATCCCGATTTTTCATTTTTTCATGACTAACACGTAAATTAGATATTTTTGCATACTTCCATATGGGCACTAATATATTGTAGTGTATGCGGATATACATAACCTTGTGTAGTACAATGGTTCCAAACCTTTTCTGGCTCAAGGTAGGGGGGAAGGGAGGAGTGCCAAGCGGGAGGCATGGGTGAGGTTGGCACTTGGTTTTGAGCGTAATGATGAGAACGGCGACCTGTTTTAGGTAGTTATACCCAACAGACGCCTGATGGAGAGGATCTCGAATGCATCCTCTCTGCGTATTGAGAATTCGATGCAGAGTGGGTCAAAATTCAACCTGGCGAATTTCATGATTGATATTGACCACGTCTTCCATGTTGAGGGCCACGATGCTATATCGTACACATCAAACTTTAACTGTTATCAAATTTACAGAAGACAATAGGGGTCGTGGTTGCGGCTTTATGGCGGTGATTTTAGCGCATATGATCGGCGTTCTTAACATGGTAATCAGCAACATTTGGTTGGGTACGGCTATACAGCGTGCGCAAAAGCTAGCTTGATCCTGTGGGTTTAATTTTGAGTGTAATATGGGTCCTGAAGAGCTGGTGAAGGTGGAGCGGGAGATGAGGGTACGAATAGTTGTTTTTGGTTTGGATTAGGACAACGTATGTTTTTAAGAGTCGTGTGATTGATCGTACAAGGACAAGGTCTTTGCTTATTTTAGGTTTGGAAGGAACAACCTTACCTTCCTAGTAAACATGTTAGACCGCTTTACGTCAACTATGATCAAAGTCGTAAGTATGGACGCATTACGATTTGTGTAAGGGGTATCTTGAATTTACGTATGATTTGTTAAAACATTGTAAGGACTATCATATGGTATGCGCTCAGTGTAAAAGCCTCAGATACCGTTGAACCATCAGCAATAACCTCACCTGTGTTAGACAACTGTATAATTGAATTACCACTCAATAGATTAAAAAGACTTAGGTCTTTATTCCTCAATAAATGTGGAATGTTTCATACGATAGGTGAGGCGGAACATTCAAGCGTAGGTGTGATGAAATTTATTGCTCTATGTGTAATAAGAAATATAAAGCAGATGGAGTGAAGCATGTTTGTTATCAGTGATGGAAATGGGGGGGGGGCATACTGGTACACGGAGTGTACCTACTTCTCAATTTGCAGTTGTAACTGATGGAGCATCAATAATGGTAGGACGAAAATCAGGGGTTACAAAACTATTTCTTGATGACTTATATATAAGTCATTATTATTATATAATATATATATAATATATATATATATACACAAAGGTGGGCAGGACCGAGTTCGAAAAGGACCGAACTCCAGGAACTCGGTCCTTTTTAAGGACCGTGAGCGGGAAAGTCGGTCCTTTTCTCAGTGAGGACCGAAATGAGGAGCGACGGTCCATTTTTAAGCAATTCCGGACGGTCTTTTTTAGTGATTTTAGTGTGTTTAGTGATTATTTGAAGTTCTAAAGAAGATGGATCGTTTCCTCCAGAAGACTCAGAAACTCAAGCATTTAACTTAATAACTTTTTTTCATCATTTATGTATTGTATTAATTATAATTTACGTTAATAAAATTAAAGATTTCCGGTGTCTTTAATTTCATTTTTCATTTTAATCAAATTTTTCACTTATATTATATATAAGGACCGAGGACCGAGTCGTTCCTAGGTCCTATCTTCAGAAAGGACCGTGACCGGGACCGTCGGTCCAGTTTGAGGTAAGGACCGGGACCGGGACCGTCGGTCCTTTTTGAGGCCCGGGTGCCCACCTTTGTATATATATATATATATATATATATATATATATATATATACACGGTGAACCAAAAGTAGGTGGACAGTAGGTTGAATACGGTTTGTGTTATATTATATTATAACTATGGTGTTCATTATAACTATGTGTTTGTGTTTATATATTAAATATTATAACTAAATTTATTTAAATTTTATTTTGTATTATAGTATACAAAAAAATTAAATATGTATTCTCAAAATAAACGTTATCATTTACTGTCCACCTACATTTGGTTCACCCTATATATATATGTGTGTGTGTGTGTGTGCTCTAGGGATTGTTTCCCGGGATCCCGGTTGATTTTATGTGCGGGATATATCCCGGGATTTTTTCGTTCATCCCGGGATATCCCGGTGCTAATTACTTACATAATAATTAGTATATATAGTATAAAAACCAACCGTAGAGACCGAGTTGCAAGCATTACCAAACAAGTCTGTCTTATTAGTAACAGCAAAACGAATAATAACACGCCTTGTTGATACAAAGCATGGATTTTCTTCGTCTGATTCATCACAATCTGAGGAAGAAGAAGGAGCTGACGGCCAGAGTCACCAGACACTCTCAGAAATTGGAGGGTGCAATCAAAAAGCAAACTGAATTTGTCACTAGCAGCGGTCAATCACAAGCTCAATCAATTGCAAAGAACTTCTCGAAGGAGTTCGACATATTTGACGCAACTGGTGAAAAAACAGTTAACATAATCAAAATAATGAATGCTCTCGAGTCTACCACCAACTAGTGTCGAAGCGGAAAGAGCTTTTTCAGCTGCAGGACTGTTTATAACTAAACTTAGAACTCGGCTGAGTGATAAGAGTGTGAATTGTCTATGTTTTCTACGTTCGTATTATAAGTCAAATTAGTTCTTTTAAATGCGCTATGTTTTGCATTCTCATATGTTTAGTTGTTTTTGTGTTTTTACGAGCATGCTTATTCTTTACAAGGATATTATTCTTTACAAGTGTTGATTTTCTTACAAATAGCTGTCTTGTTGCACTCTTTTAAGCTAGTTATTTCACACTCATAGTTACCTAATGGAATATGTTTAAATAAATAAATGATGAAATCTTTATAATTTTTATATTAATTCCTTTTTAAAAGTATAAAAAATTTAAATACATATAAAATAAAAATCCCGGGAAATCCCGAGATCCCAGGACGAAGACAGATTTTATCCCGGAATCCCGGGATAAACAAAATGACTCAAAACGACAATCCCTAATGTGCTCCTTTTCCCAAGCGTGTACCTAGTTCCTAAAATCCATTTCCATCACTGTTTGTTATATGAAAGATACCAAACTTAAAAATAAATCGTGTATTACTGTATACTACTACGACATAGAGACTTACACTAATCCTGAGACGAAAGAAGTTATCCCTCATTTACTCGTGAACCAAACCGAATGTTCGAATGTTGAGTGTGATGAATGTCGCAAGTATGGTAAACGTACCAGTGTTTTTAAGACGACTATGACAAAGTCACCCGTGAAGTTGTTTGTGGATTAGGATCTTTTCGGTTTTAGGTCCGGCATTGGATTTTTTTCATATTTTTGGTATAGACGTAGATTTTTACGCTGATTCCATTTCCGCAATCCGTTTCTTGGAGAAATAAACACGAAAAAAGTTATGTGCAAGTTTATTACGTTTACAGGTTTCCAGAACACAGAACGGAACACAAACCAAAGTTTGCTACTTGCCAAACTGCGCAATATCGTTCAGCATTTGGCGCGCTAGATCTTTGCCTGCGTGTCGGCGACGCCAGAGAAACTCGCAGAGATACGAGCCGATCATGGAACGGTGCGTACCACACCGGCGCTTGTTACCGCGTTTGAGTTGGTTCCACGTTGACTCTATCCATTGCGTGTGCTGCTCCAGTTGAAGGGTTCGATGCGTTCATACGGAGGGTAGGTTAGGTTAGGTTAGGGTAGGTTAGGTTAGGTTAGGTTTGGGTAGGGTAGGTTAGGGTAGGGTAGGGTAGGTTAGGTTAAGTTAGGTTAGGGTAGGGGAGGTTAGGTTAGGTTAAGTATAGGTGGATATTTGAATACAAGTTTTGGGCCATAACCTTTTTCGTGTTCATTTCTCCAGAAAACGGATTGCAGAAATGGAATCAGCGTAAAAATCTACGTCTATACCAAAAACATGGAAAAAATCCAATGCCAGACCTAAAACCGAAAAGACCCGTGGATTATATAATCATGCGAACTGATCAATTCAAAAACATAACTGTGTAGTTCTAGCGCATAACGCCGCAAAGTTCGATACACAGTTTGTTTATAAAGGGTGACCCCTTGAAAAGAAGTAATAAGCTCATATAAATGTAGATAAGGAATAAGGTTCAGTTCAAAGACACAGTGTTGTTCACGTCTTGTAAGCTGGCTGAGTTATCCAAAGTGTTGGAGTTAGATACCGATGTTTCAAAAGGGTATTTTTCTTACACTTTCCTCACTCGCGACACTTTAAGCTACGTTGGACTACCACCCCCTGACAATATACTTTAATTACGACAGTATGAGTGCGAACGAACGAGAAGACTTTGATCGTTATTACAACAGTTTTAATGAAGATAATTCGCACAGCATAGTAAATGAATGTGAACGATGTACGTGTGTTTAGAGTGTGCTTCTAAACTTTTAGAAATATGTGCATTACCCGACTCTATTGCGATCCGCTACAGGCTGCAAACACGATTTCGTGCCTTTGCTTTACTGTATTCAAAAAGAACTTCATGCCAAAGGGCACACTTGCCGTGAAACAAACCCCGCAGTTACGAGTATAAAGCCCTTTACAGGCTCACACACTCGTAGCAACAGACAGGCATACACATAAAATACGCTCGCAACACGGGTGAAATGGTTATCAAGATCAACGGTCGTGTTTTCTGGGCCGAATGGTTGAGTGAGGACCCCCGCAGCGGTAAGAAGACAGTGTGCTCCTTCCACGGATGTCGCTGGCACGGATGTCCACGTTCTGAGTGTGGAATCGCAGTGGACTTGCACGGTAGAGCCCCCGCTGATAGTTTGGCATGGACCCGTACTCGAGACATATTCACTATATGAATTTTCAGTTGTTTAATTTTGTAATTTTAATGAAATTTCGCGGCAAGTAATTCTTACATGTACCAAGACCAAAACTGTGGGTAAAGTTTGAATTTATTTCAGAGCTAATTAACTCTTTCTGTCGGCTAATCAAATAAATTTGGATTATAACATTTTTTCTTATTTTTAGTTTTTGCATTTTGAATTAAATTTACCTAAAATAAGTTAGATAACTTATTTACACTGAAATGATAGGTAAAATTGTTTTAATTTCATTTGAAAGTTTTATGAGCATTGTTCGTTTTGATTAATAGAACAGATAATTTAAACATTTGTACTGCAGCGTTTAAGCTAAAACATATTTCACTCGTAACAATAATATTTGCATATATGGAATGTGCATAACGTAAAATATAAATATGGTAAGTATTTGTACCCAGTACATTTGACTATTTTTTTTTTTTTCAGTTATAAATATTCAGTCAGACTACGAAATATTTGAATTATTTTAATCTTGGATTCAACACATATTTGAAACTCACTTTAGCTTTAGCTAACGGTTAATACATAACCCGTGTAAAATATACCTTTGTATATGTTACTGTTATGTAACAAGGGTTTATCATTATTTAATAATCTTGGTATAATTTACCATGGTTAGGAAAGAAGGGTTAATAAAACTTCAATAAAGATAAAGCGATAAATACCGACTCCATCAAATCCGAGCCATAACTTCTAATTTGGTGCACTGAGAAGAATACTTTCTACATTGGGTGGTGAACATCGTCGGGAAAGCGGTTCGAACCCAGCAAGTATACAAAAATGTATAAATTTGTTTCTTTACGCGTAAAACCCAGCGTCTGCAGTTCAATGGGTAACACCGTTTCCTTATAAGGGAAGCGAAGCCACTGAGGTCGGGGATTTGAATCCCGATAATAATAATCGCTCATGCCAACTAATGCGGCTCATTGCAGTTACTCCTGTATTATTATTATATGGGTAGCATCGGAGTTCGAACTCCCTACCTCAGTGTTCTCCCTTCGTTTATAGGGAAACGGTGTTACCCACTGAGCTACAGACGCTGGCGAATCCCGGTGATGCCGATAATAATCATATGAGAGGTCTAGAGGAGGTAGAGCAAGGTTTTCGTGTCCTTATTTGTATGAACAAATTTGTTATTGTTTTTTAATTCTTCATTTTTTCATTTCATTTGTGTATCAGAATCAAATGTTAACGATATATTTTGGTTATTCATATTTTTGGGGCCGAATTCTTATTTTTTGGAGTTGAGGTTTTGATTTTTATTTTTTAGATTTGAGAACCCTGAGGTAGAGCAATGGGCCGCATTAGTTGGCTTGAGCGCTGTGCCAGCGTTTGACTATCCTGAATGATTATTATTTATGTGTTTAATATAATCACTAAATACAATGACGCTAAGCGAAGAAGTCAGATAAGAAAAAATGTAATATAAAAGTAACATTTTAGGAAATTAAATAAATTAAGCTTCGTTAAAAGATGTATAAAAGAAATATTTTAAAATCAAGACAATTTATAAAAGAACAATTAACTTCTTTATAGTGTGCTGACCCTGAGGAGTAAAAGGAGCCATAATTTCATTTTGAAGGTTTTTAAACTGGTTTTTCTAGTAATTTTATTTGTACAAAAAGAAACAAATCTTCCCCTTAAGTGTTGACGTACGGTATATATATGTATATATATATATATGATAATTTCGTTTTGTGTGTGTATTCAGGGGTAACTTGGTGACATTTAACCATCGTGTATTCTTTGTTCATTCTTGGTCATTACTCACAGTGGTAACAAAGAGGTCACTGTTAGATGTAATGTTTATTGTGTCGTTTGCATATTCTAACAGGTGAAACTGAACTGTGAAATGTGAAAATTATTTATATTATAGGAGGAAGAAGTAGGATGGGGGCAAAAACGTAGGAGTAATGGGGGTATGGGAAAGTGGGGTAATGGGTGATGGGGGAGTAAGCTGATGAGTTATAGAGGAGTGCCACTGAGGGGGAGGGGATTGCCAAAGGGGAGGGGAGTGTCAAGGGGGTTGGGAGTACCACTGCGCCAATGCTACTATGAATATAGAATATACTATAGATACCTAACCTAACCTAACGTGAAAAATAAACAAATAATAAATAAAAATAACCTAATCTAACCTTACCTAACCTAACTTAACCTGAAAAAATAAATTAAAAAAATAAAAATAAAATATATATATAAATATGGCGTCATACTATGAACTTTAGCGGTCACTACTTTAAAAGATAAAAACGTTAAACATTTTTAAATTATATAAGGTTTAGAGACCACCTGATGTAATACAGCACGCTGACCCAATGTTAATATGAATAGAGAGAATAAAAACCCACTCTAATAGACAGAGTTTATTTCCACAACAGTTTCGACTTTCGACACCCACTGGCATTCTCCTCGGGTGGATACAGAAAAACAAATGAACCAAAACAAGAGGGAAAAACAGTCCAGGGACCGACCGTTAAGAACTTCGCACCTAGGTTAGATCCCATTCTCCCGACACCGGAAGGGCATTTTCATTAAGTACATTCGCACAAATTTAAAACTATCTTCCTGTTCTAAACATACAAATTCTATTATTTTTTTTTTTTACTTTTTTACGTAATTATTACATTTATTATTAAATTTATTACATTTAATATTGCATAATTATTTATTACAGAAATTATAAATTTATTATTACATTGGTTATTACATTGTTGTTTATTATACAGACCTTATAAACCGAAAAACGAATGAAAAAGGCGATTAGGAAACAATCCAGAGACTATTGAGAAATTCGCACCTAGGTTAGATACCGTTCTCCCGACACCGGAAGGGCATTTTATTACAGGGTCCCGCTTATAAGTACATTCGCACAAATTAAAACTATCTTCTTGTTCTATACATACAGATTCTAATATTTTGACATAATTACTGCATTTATTATTGCATTTACATTTTTTTTTTTAACATTTATTATTATTACCTTTACCCTAATTATTAAATTTATAATATTACCTTTATTATTACATCTGTTGCATTTATATTTATTTCCACATTTATTACTTCCATTATTACATTTACTAAAAGCGAGTAAGGAAACAATCCAGAGACCTTTAAGAAATTCACACTTAGGTTAGAACTTAGGTTGTGGCGCTGTTTGAAACTGCAGATTATAAATGCGACGTGGAGACTAGACGTACTGAACAACGACTTAACAGAAAGCTATCCAATTTATGTGATGAAAGTGCTTGGTCAAAGTGTGCGGTGGAAGGTTCCGTTTTAAATTTATCGACATATGTCTTATCCAAATCCGAAAAGGAAGTTCTTAATTTAGGGCTGTCGTTTGCCCTTAACCCCGATAAAAACATTGTTTTAGATTTTGTGTCTTCCGTAGTTAATTCCAGGGTGGATATTCCGTGTTTAAATGGTTTGATTCTGACCAAGTTTCTGGAACATTTCAACTCAATGGACTCTATTCCCAAAAGATTCCGGTTAGCTTTAGACAAGCTCAGGAAGAACGAAGCAATATTTGTCACTAAAGCGGACAAAAGTAACACTGTGGTTATTTTGGACAAGTGTGATTATAAACAAAAAATGGAAGCGTTACTTAGTGATGAATTCACCTACACCAAAGTGAGATCGTCCCCCCTAAAGCGTCTTTCTGCCGAATTCAACAAAACCATCAGGAACTTATTAAAAGATGTCCCGGCGATTGATCCTAAAAGATTTCTACAGATTAACCCCAAACTCCCCCACATTTACCGCCTACCCAAAACCCATAAGATTAATATACCACTCCGTCCCATTGTTTCACACAGGGGTTCCTTTAGTTACAGGTTATCTAAATTTCTTGCAGATAAATTATCACCATTAGTTGGTAAATTTTCAGGCTCGCACATCACTAATTCCTGTGACTTTATTAACAAAGTTATGTCCTTAGATTTAAAGCGGGGAAGAATGATCAGTTTTGACGTTGAGTCCTTGTTTACGAAAGTTCCCATTGATGATGTACTTAGTTTTTTAGATAGAAAATTGCCAGCATGTAACGTAGAACTAGACATGCCCACATCTGTAATTTTAGAACTGATAAAACTCTGTGTCACCAATAATGCCTTCTCCTTCGGTGAAGAATTTTATTGGCAACGTTTTGGTATGGGAATGGGGTCCCCTTTATCCCCAATACTGAGTACATTATACATGGAATATTATGAGTCGGAATTGTTGCAAACAATATGTCCCAGGAATCTAATTTGGTTTCGTTATGTAGATGATATTTTCTTATTTTGGCCTGACCACTGGAACAACTTTGACACTTTCTTTCAGTCATTAAATAATCTTGTTCCCTCTATTAAATTTTAATATGAATGGGAGAACGACAAACAATTACCTTTTCTAGATGTTTTGGTCATTAACGAAAGCGGAAAGCCCAATTTCACGGTCTATAGAAAACCTACTCATTGTAATTCGTACATTCATTATTTTTCATATCATGATGAAAGGGTTAAAAGCTCAGTTATTTCTTCCATGTTTCTAAGAGCACTCAGGATTTGTAGCCCACATTTGCTGGACCCGGAAAAATTCAAAGATTTGGAACATTTTTAAGGATTTAAAATATCCCGAGTAGTTTATCAGAAAGGCGTATTTTAAAGCCAGAAAATCTTTTTAGGCCCCTCGGGAACCTTCAGTTAACCAAAAACAATATGTGAGTTTGCCTTACATTGCCGGCTTAGAAAGAGTAAAACCGTTGACGAAAGATTTTAAGTTTGCTTTGGCGTTCAAATATTCGTCTACCGTGAAAAGTAAATTGGTTAGGAATAACGTGGCAAAAGAGGAACAAGCCTGTGTCTACAGCATTCCCTGTAAAAGTTGTGATTTAGTATACGTGGGAGAAACTGGAAGAAATATTGAAACCCGTATTAAAGAACACAAATATGCCTTCAGAAGTTGTAATACTAATAATGCCATTTTTTATCACGCCAGCCAAAATAATCATGCTATAGATTGGGAATCAAGTAAGGTACTTTATAAATGTAATAATTATGTCAAAAGAAAAATAATAGAATCTGTGTGTATAGAAAAAGTAGCTAATTTTAATTTGTGCGAAGGTACTTATAAGTTAGACCCTTTAATGAGATTCTTGGTCAAAAAATCCCTTACGGAGTCGGGGGAACGTGTTCTAACCTAAATGTGAATTTCTTAAAGGTCTCTGGATTGTTTCCCTACTCGCTTTTAGTAAATGTAATAATGGAAGTAATAAATGTGGAAATAAATATAAATGCAACAGATGTAATAATAAAGGCAATATTATAAATTTAATAATTAGGGTAAAGGTAATAATAATAAATGTTAAAAAAAATGTAAATGCAATAATAAATGCAGTAATTATGTCAAAATATTAGAATCTGTATGTATAGAACAAGAAGATAGTTTTAATTTGTGCGAATGTACTTATAAGCGGGACCCTGTAATAAGATGCCCTTCCGGTGTCGGGAGAACGGTATCTAACCTAGGTGCGAATTTCTCAATGGTCTCTGGATTGTTTCCTAATCGCCTTTTTCATTCGTTTTTCGGTTTATAAGTTCTGTATAATAAACAACAATGTAATAACCAATGTAATAATAAATTTATAATTTCTGTAATAAATAATTATGCAATATTAAATGTAATAAATTTAATAATAAATGTAATAATTATGTAAAAAAGTAAAAAAAAATAGAATCTGTATGTTTAGACCAGGAAGATAGTTTTAAATTTGTGCGAATGTACTTAATGAAAATGCCCTTCCGGTGTCGGGAGAATGGGATCTAACCTAGGTGCGAAGTTCTTAACGGTCGGTCCCTGGACTGTTTTTCCCTCTTGTTTTGGCTCATTTGTTTTTCTGTATCCACCCGAGGAGAATGCCAGTGGGCGTCGAAACTGTTGTGGAAATAAACTCTGTCTATTAGAGTGGGTTTTTATTTTCATATTTTGACCTTCACGTAGAAAAAAGTGACGTTTTTTGCATTTATGAATAGAGAGTATAGTGGCCACCGATAATACTGTCTTAGGTATAACACTGATATTAATAAGAAAAAATACATGTCATTGAATGAGGCAGACCGCTTCTGTGTACCATCGGACGCAACTGCGCCTACAAGCTAACTTGGCTAGCCAGTTCCGACCAGGTGACTCACACACACACACACACAACAGCGGTGTTTAAGAAAATAAATATAATTCTTAATTTTTGAACATATAGATTCAAAAGCCTGTTCCAGTACACGCTCAATTATTACAATATTATCATGAAAAATTAATATATACAAAACACGTTCTAAGTGGGCGTTTATTCTCTTTTCACCATTTTTTTCCAATTGAAAACTGTTCATGACTCATAGCGATATGTGAAAAAATCTTCTAAATCGTAGCAACAGTTACAGCGTACTGCGTATATAAAGAGAGATTCCTGTGGATGAACGATGGAGGCGAGGAATAGTTTGTAACGCTCTAGAGCAGCGTCCCAAAACGAGTAGCACTTCTCGGGGGAAAGTGTTTTCTAAATATTCTCTTAGCTCCGAGCCGTTCTCACCATGTTCATCTCTACACTTCATAAAATCATAAATTAAAAATGTATAGGCATGCTCGAGAACGGCGTCAAAACAGTGCATATCATCAACTAGTGCATTTAATTAAGGTTTCAGATTGCGGAAGTGGCTATTTCAAACAGTCTATCAAGGCTGAATCTGCAACAAGTAGGCACTTGTCCATCATTAACAGTGTTTTTACTGAAGGTTTTTAGCTTGGTTTTCCACATTAATCGTGTTTCATCACACGGCTGAGTGGTATAGCGATTCACATTTAACGTACAAATAATAGAGTATGATGGGGGTGTCACTAATCGTTATTCTTGTTTCACTCGCGGAAGCTGACACTTTATAATTTTAATCCGACCACTTCTCAACCAACACAAAGATTTTTGACACGTTTATAATTTGTCTCGCGCATCACTGCTTCGTTTAAATACTCTCACTGATTTAGAAAATGTCACGGCGTATTGAGAGTTAAGGATACTGTTTAGCGGTAGTTCCATCTTTCTTTGTTATTGAATATGCAGCAGGTGTTTCTTGGTGATGCAGCGAGAAGGCTTGTGGATAGTACGTCACGACGTTTCAAATTCAGCCGCTGATTTGACGTGGGCTGCTTGATTCAGTTCGTGCAGCTGATCTGGTGCCGAGTCATTCATCTTAGGATCAAGACACCCCTGTTGATGGTTCAGCAATTCGGCAGCGCTGGACGAAACATGTAAGGATATGCACCAAAATGAGAATATAGTTTCGAGTGGGGAAAAAGTGCATACACAAAATTATTTAATATGTTAAATGATTCGATAGTAAATCATTTAATACTGAGGGACTATATTTGAGAAATAAACGTGTTCATACCCTTCCACTCTGGGAGACAAAAGGTACTCGTCACTAAGTTCTATTAAAAAGGTACACAAGCCTTTAGCTATGACCTCACTAGACACCTCATCGTTTTGAACGCTGATGTAGTGGCAAAAATAGTTTAAATTGTCCATGATCACTAGGGTGGCGTTCTTTGTTGTGGGAGTGTAATCGTGATGTGTAACATGATATAATAATTGTTGCACCATTCGTCAGCGAGTTTCGTAGTCCAGTTTTTGTTTTCCTTCACTGAGCGTCAGGTTCACTTCACTATAGCTGTATTTTCTGACGCAGTTTAAATTCGACACATACTCCAATACATCTTTAGCACTGCGAATTCCTTTGACACTCTCGTTAGAATAATAACCATAAAGCACTTGAGTATCCTGATACGTCAACCTTGCATGAATTCAGATCGATTTAAAATCTTCAAAAGACGCATGAAAAGACAGACTTCGAGTATTCGCTACATCTCCAGCTTTTACAGAGTTACACTTTGCAAAAGTGTTGCACGCAATATTAGAGGCAGCCATCGTTGTTAAAAAGTTAAATCTAGAAGGAACACACACACACACACACACACACACACACACACACACACACACACACACAATTATGATAAAACTTAGAAGGCGAACTTCAACAACTGAAATGCGTTCACGATAGCGATGCCTGCGGAAGAGTGACAAAATGAGCTGTTTTTTCATGATAGGCAGTTGTGGGTCGGAGTCTATATATTATTTCCAGAAAGGAATGTTGTATACACACACACACACACACACACACACACACACACACACAACCCTGAAGGAAAATAGCTTGGTTGTCAGGGGGCCAAGACTTTTCAACCAGCTTCCTAAGGACCTCAGAAGCGTAACGGGGGTCAAAGTTGAAGTCTTCAAGAAAAGACTGGATGCCTGGCTCAGGACAGTACCAGATGAGCCGGGCGTGCCTGGCTATGTACGGTGGAGAGCGCAAGAAAGCAACTCGCTCCTCCACCAGGCCAGACCTAGAGGCGGGGCCACCAGCTTGACCTCCGTGTGAAGAGAGACCAACGCACGAAACAACATAAGGTTCATAAGGTTCATAAGGTATATATATCGATTCAAAGGATAAAAGAAAATGATATGCACAGCCTAAATACATAAAATAATTTATTTAAAGTACACGAGTTAAAATTTTCTAAAATAAATATTTACAAGTAAATAAACATTCAGTTTGTGAGAAGTTTTGATTCTGTTAAAGTCTTTGGTGGAAGAATAACTAGAAATCCTTTTTTTTTTAAAAGTAATGTTGCAATAAAGATACTAATTTGATCACAAATGTTTTGCGGGGCTAGGGTTGCCAAGTCAACAGATCTTGAATAAAGGACACTTGCACGCTACCGTATATTCCATTGCTTATCATGATAAAAATTTACTTGTGCAATATTTTTTACAATTTCTTTATTATATTCATAGATAAAATATGTCTAGAAAGTCGTACACTTGTAAAATCACACTACTGTATTGAAAGGAAACATTTTTAAATTTCTTTATTATATTTTGTGAATTAAAGACAGGAAAATATTTACAAATCATTATAATGAATGAAGCCTTTATTTATTTATAAAATTGTACTTAGCTTGACTTCGACCAGCCTTCAGTAAAGCTGTATCATTTTTTATTTTGCCAGCAAAATCGGCACAATTGTCTTTTAAATTGAAATAAATCAAAAGTTCACTTTTTATTAATTCTACTGAACATCTGTTTCTGTCATCTCGCCACTTAGCATTCATTACACTGAAAATTCTTTCGCAATATGCTGGTGTTCCAGGCACCGACAAAGCATAGGACACCACTTTGAAAATATTTATACATTTACTAGAAATCACATCTGAATGTTGAATCTCACTTCTCCCGATTAACGAATTAATTAAGTTTGAAAACATCTCCGTCTCAAATTTTTAGTGATGAATAAAATTTTGAGATTCAATTACTGAATTAAAGGACATATGGCGTCCTTTCGGAGTTTATCAAAGGACAAGGACACATGAGCTGAAATAAAGAACTGTCCTTTGAAATAAAGGACACTTGGCAACCCTATGCGGGGCTCTACTAGTATATACAGTATATAAACACTTCTATATATTTAAGCTCCGCCCACAACTGCCTATGATGAAAACATTTCATCACGTTCGCATTCATCGCTGTCGTAAACACACCTCAGCTCTTTGCACCTATGTGTTTATGCATGTGTCCACGTGCACTCGATATTATACACTCTAGGTTAGGCTTGGTTAGGTTAAATAACTATACTCTATACTCATAATAACATTGATTCAGCGTGCTGCATTACATCAGGTGGTCTCTAAACATTATATACTTCAATTTTTTTACTTTTAAAATGGTGACGGCTAAAGTTCATAGTATTACGTTATATATATACAGTATATATATATATAATATATATATATATATATATATATATATATATAAACAATGAATAATTCACTGGGCAACACGTATTTTATTGAATGATATCTGACACTTGATTCTAGGTAATTTGGGTGCGCTGAATACAAATTTCAACTCGTTTTGGCTCTATCAGGTCCTGATTCTTGTCGACAGCCTATGTGCCATTTTCCAGATTTTTCAAATTAGGACTAAAATTAAGTCATGTGTTAAATTTTTTTTTCAAGTTTCATGAATCAAGCAGTTCAAACTACAGTAAAATTACATTATAACGATAGAAATGACTTAAAATAAAAAAACAAACAGATATGAAGCTTTCACTGTGGCAAAAATTTTCTTTTGTAAACTTTCTAGCGTATTTGCTTGTTGATGGCAGGTCTCTTTTCAAGCACCAGCAGTAATCAGCCATCATGTGGGAATCCCAGCGGCCTTGGTACCGTTCCTCCATAATTTTTATATCTTGGTGGAATTTCTCCCCTTGTTCGTCACTTACATCACCTAAATTACTTGGAAATTGGTCAAGATGGCTATTCAAAAATGCATTTTTATGCTCATATTGCAACCTAACTCTTTGTAGTCCTTTAAAAGTTTTTTTACGATTTCTTCGTAGTTTTCTGCCTATAATTGCCTAAAAAGTTTTCTATCAAGTCCACGAATGAGAACCAGCCATTTTTTTCGCGTTCATTCATGACATTAGGAAATTGCTGTCTTTAATCATTGTTCTTATTTTGTGGACCGTCGAAAATTCCCGCCTTGATTTTTTCATAACTTAAACTTGGAAATTTTGAAGTTATGTATTTGAAAAACACGCCGTTCGTATCTAAAGCTTTTACATATTGTTTAATGAGGCCTAGTTTTATATGCAGAGGAGGAATATGATTTTATCTCTGCTCACTAAAGGTGGATTAATTACGTTTTTTTCTCCGACAGTAAGTGATGTTCGTGCTGGCCAGATTTGTTTGAAATAATGTTCTTCCTTGGCTCTGCTGTCCCATAAGCAAAGGAAGCAGGGATATTTAGTATACCCTCCTTGTTGTCCTAGCAGAAAATTAACCATTTTTAAGTCAACACATATGATCCACTCGTGCTCCCTATATTTGATAAGATTTAAAACCTTTTCTATATGTTCATACTTTTCTTTTAATTTTGTTGAGTGCCCAATCGTATCGAGCCGTATAGATTGCCATTATGCAACAACACACACTTAAGACTTCTTTTCGAACTGTCTAAAAACAAGCGCCAATCATTTGCATCGTAAGACTCAACCCCCATCTTCTTTAACAAACCAACTATGTCGCAGCAATATACTAAACTATCCTCTGTTCTAAAATATTTAACAAGTTCTTCTTCTCTTTTTCTGTAAAATGAAATGTATGTGTTTGAAGTAAGCAAGTTTTTCTCTTTAAGTCTTGAAGCTAAAATTTCCGCAGCCTTTTTTGGCAAATTAGATCCCTTACAAGATCATTCAACTCGGCCTGGTTAAACTTTGCGGATCGTTTGACTTTCAAATACGCTGGCGTCAAAATCGGTGTCTGACTCCTCAAAGTGCATAACAATATTTTCAGGAACATCTTCAACTAATTCTTGGTTGGCAGACCCTTAAATTTTGGAATGGGGATCTCATTTGAATGTAGCACAGGTCGTATCGCGGTGTCGAAATTTGGGTACTCGATACAATGTTTATTTTCTTAGTGAAGCCCGAAGTCTTGACAAAGCAAAGGTAGCAATCGGTCTCGTGGTTAGTAGGCTCTCGCCACACCTGATATGGAAAAAAAATTGTAAGCGTTAACAAAAGCGACGAGAGACTTGTTTTTATGAATTTTATCAAAAGTTATCACCAAGCATTTAACATTTCTATGTGTTTCAACCTTATGCAATATATTTGAGATTCTTATAACATTTTCTGTAAATTTTTGTTTATGTACCTAAGTTACAATTACATTTAGGTAAGTTACAGTATACTAGTGATTAAATTACGTAGTTTTATGAAATCATAAACTTACCATCGGAACTCCAAAAGGTATTTTTGAATCCGAAACCTTCGTCCAATGTCGCAGTCTTTCAATGCATATAGTGCAGGCTTTATGTGGAGCCCACGATTTATCTTGGTCCCCCAGTTTTATGCCAAAATAAGCTAAGTAAGCTCTTTTTTACGAAGTCAGTTATATTTGCTCGTTGATGTGGAAGTGTAAAATTTCCACATATATAACAGAAGGAATCAGGGTTGTTTTTGCATTTGAACTTTCTAGTGCTTGATGACATATTGCTTGATTGTTCTGCCAATTTGTAAAGGTATTTAAAAGCCCTTAATTCATATAAATTTAAGAAAATCTGAATATAAACACAAAAATTAGTTTAAATAGGTACTTATTATGAAATAGGTACTTACAATCTATGAAATTAAACTAGAAACACGGATGAGTAGGTACAATATAAATTACGTCTAATTAAATCAACTATATTAAATCACGATGACAAAATTACTCACTAAATCATATGCCAATTCAAAATTATGTTAATGCCCAAACTTAATTAACTAACTCAACTGACTGACTGACTGACTGACTGATTGAATTGACTGATTAACTCTGGAAACGAGTCGCTTTTATATATTTTAGTTGTCCTCTAGAATACTCTACAGAGAACAGGAACGCTCGAGAAAATTTTAGAATTCTATGATATTTTTAGCTTAATTTACTAATATTAAAATGGGTTAAAAATGACAAAATTAAAAATATTTTTAGGGTGTTACATATAAAAATATACATAATACAACAATACCATAACAATAGGTACAAATACCTAGATAAAAACCTAGTTGCATAATGTGTAACTGCAAAAAGACTTAGCGAGTATTGAGAAAAAAACCTTTTTATGAATACGACGAAAGAGGAGGGGTGTTGAGCAAAATCAGGACCTGATAGAGCAAAACCGAGTAAAAGTTCGTGCTCAGCGCATCCAAATTACCTAGAACTAACTGTCAAATCTAATTCAATAGACAAAAAGTTGAAATTTGTTCCCCAGTGTAATCAATATTCATTTTTACATGAGAAACCAAAATCGCCTGAGCGAGTTTGGATAGAATTTCGATTTTTTTGCTTTCTATTTTTTTTCAGTGTCACAACCATGCGACCTACCATTTTTATGGTTTAGTCGTATCCATATTTCCTTTTTTAATTTGTTAGAGAATTTATTATAATTAATTATGGTTGTCCTGCATCTAACCCTCATCTCTAAATTTTATCAGATTATGCATACACGTTGCATATGGCATGATTGGAACCCGTAGTTGTACTTCTTAGTCCTTAATACCCACTCTTTGTCTCTAATTCGTTTCTTTTAAATCCTCCCAATAATGACTTACACTGTACGTATGAAGTAAATAACTATGACGTCATAAAGTAACTTAATTTCCTTCATATTTTCCCGTCATTAATTTCCCTTCATCATATCTCTAGTATACAATGTATGGAAATTCTTTAACAATAATACAAACTGTACACTCTATACGTCATTATTTATATGTTGTTCATTCATACATCCATGTCCTATCTTGACCATTATCTTATATCAATTTTATTAAATATTAATTTTTACTCGTGTCAGTCTACGAAAAGGTACAAAACTTTATGCATCCGTACCTGTTCGTTCAAAGTCATGCAGATACGTTCGCATGTATTATTTTTTATTATTTTTTTTTAAGTGCGTTCACCCCTCGCAAGATATTCGTAAATGCTTATGCAAGTGGTCAAATTCCGCTAACCCCAGCAAAAGTGAGTGTTCCTAAGATAAAATCCTCAGCTCGCTCTAATTCGAATTTATAGAAGATCATTATGCGTGTCATGTTGTATACAAATATATACCGTATGTGCCCATGTACTTTGTGTTGTACTAATAACCATATATAAATATAAAAACACTGTAAGAATTGTAAGTCACTAATGTACTTAATAATGTAATTGATGTACCGTACTTTAATGAAACTGTAATTAATGATAATAATTTATAATGTAATTAATGTACTTTAAACAACGATAATAATTTAATATAATGTAATTAATGTACTTTAATGACGATAATTAACAATAATAAGCGAATGTGAATTGGTTGGCAATTGTAATCATAATTGTAATAAACCGAAGTTGCAATGTGCTCAGTGATGTACTTGGATTGTACTCAATGTAATTATGTCGCCCTTTAAAAATGAGTACTCGGCGAAAATACGATTATTTTTTATTATTATTATTTTTTAATTTTTATTTGGAATCTTTCAAAAATCTGATAATGTGTTTTAAAGGGGGGACTTAACCTTCAAACTGCACTCCCCCAAAATTTAGATTATATATAAAGCATGTTATTGTAAAATAATGATTACTTCGATTAACACTCCCTTGTTAGCAGCCTCTCGTCGAGGAGGGGGCAGAGGCCCCTTGCCTCCTTAGTTTTTAGATTCCGGCCTGAGCCGTGGTCGAAAGAGGTCGAACCTCTACCCCTGTAAATTCAGAGCACTACCTGTACATTTTTAGAAGTAAATTACAGTGAAAGAAAGTTTTTTTATCTTTTTCCTTCGAGCCGTGCTCTCGTCCGAGAACTCAGTCAATAGAGAAAAATAATTTCCCGATACGTTATAAGAAGCATCAGGGAATCTTCAGAGAATTTAATAAGTTTTCACGGAATCCTCCGAACCCACCCAGTGGCATAGAAAGAGAAGAATTAACAGTCTGTCGACCCTATAGCGAGAGAAAAAAAATTAGAATGTTATAGAAGAAAAACTATCGCGAAAATATCCGTTGCTGCCTCCTAACCAGAACTCCCGTCGACTTCGAACCACCCAAGGCCATAGACGGAGGGGTTAACAATCTGGCGAACCTGCCCCCAGGATAAGAAACTGACGACCCCTGCATCCAGGATTCTTCCAGTCTTCCAGAACCCCCGGAACTAGAACCAACCAAGCACATAGAAGAAGTGGATTTTAACAAGTGGCCACTCTTTGGCCAGGATAGAAATTACCCTGCCGCAGGATAACAACTGGCGACCTCTGCATCCAGGATTCTTCCAATCTTCCAGACCCTGGAACTAGAACCAACATCCAGTTGACCGGCGTGTCACGACTTCCAGTTCGTCACATCTACCCTTGAACCGGTGTGTAACGACTCCAAGTTATCCACGTCTCGTCTCATCTAGAAGAAGTAGCCCGCAAGACACGTCTTCAGGACACGTCTCTTAGGATTTCGCCGTAGAAATTTTGTTAAGTAGAGTTTTTTTTTTTAAGTAATTTGTAAACAGTTGAGAAGACAGCATTATTAACAGTTAACTAGTATTAAGTCAGAATTAACAAGAAACACAGTGAACATTTCAGACACCAGTGCTACATTTTTTTTATTGAAACAGTTATTTTCACAAAAGTTAATTTTCACAGAAGTTAATTTTCACAGTTATTGTCACAGAGTTAAATGTCACAGAGTTATTTTCAGAGAGTTATTTTCACTATTATAGTTAGTATAGAATAATTTTATTTTATGTACCAAACATAATATTACTGTACCTTCGCGTACATTTGAGTGAAATGTGTTTACATTTCATATTTTTTTTTACTATTTTTTTCAAATTATTGAATTGAATTGACTTGCAAATTAAGAAAGAGAGAGTTTACAGAGAGTTTATAAAGTTATAGAGATACTTGAAGCAGTTTCAAGTTCCAGTTTCAGTTTTCAGTTTCAGTTGGTTGCATCCAAAAGGGACAACCTAACCCCAGAGATTTATAGAGATACTTGAAGTAGTTTCGAGTCAGTTTTAGTTGCAAATCCGTTGCAAATCAGTTCCAAGTCAGTTTTAATTGCAAATAAGTTGCAAATCAGTTTTCAGACAGTTTCAGTTGGTTGTATCCAAGAGGGACAACCAAACCCAAAGAGTAGTAGACTCCACTGATAGCAGTTCAGTGCAGTCCATTTCAGTTAGTTCCAGTCAGTCGGTTGCATCCAAGAGGGACAACCGCCCCAGAGAATAATAGACTTCACTTGATAGCAGTTCGAGTGCAGTCAATTTCAGTTTTCAGTCAGTTTTCAGTCAGTCAGTCAGTTTCCAGTCAGTCGGTTGCATCCAAGAGGGACAACCGCCCCAGATTATAATAGACTTCACTTGATAGCATTCAAGTTCGAGTCAGTTTCAGTTTCAGTCAGTTTCATTCAAGTCAGTTTCAGTTGCAAGTCAGTTGCAAATCAGTTTCAGTTTCAGTCAGTTTCAAGTCAGTTTCAAGTCAATTGTAGTCAGTCCCCAGTCAGTTGTAATCAGTTGCAAGTCAGTTGTAGTCAGTCCCAAGTAAGTTGTAGTCAGTTGTAGTCAGTCCCAATACCGTTGTAGTCAGTTCCAAGACCGTTGTAGTCAGTCCCAAGTAAGTTGTAGTCAGTTGTAGTCAGTCCCACGTAAGTTGTAGTCAGTTGTAGTCAGTCCCATGACAGTCCCAAGACAGTTGTAGTCAGTTCCAAGTCACTTGTAGTCAGTCCCAAGTCAGTTGTAGTTCAAGTCCAGTTCAAGCTAGTTCAGTGCCGTCAATTGAATTCAACTTTTTTTTAGTTGCTTAAGAGAATTTAATTTAAGCGAATTTAATTCAACCTTTCTTTTTGTTGTAAGAGAAAATTAAATTCAACCTGAATTGACCGGTTTGTGTCTTTAGTTCAACCTTCTTTTTTTTGTAAGAAGGAAATTGACTGATTTGTCTTTTTTTTTTTCATGCAGTAATTGCATATATAAATATATAGGTGAAATTATATATTTTCTTGTTGTAACAAAAACAGATTTATAATTGTTTATAATGATTTTGATAATTATTGTAATGTATATGTGATGATAATAGTTGTGTAATAATTAATCGATCATGTCCCAATGACCTTTTTAAATTACTATAGGGAGGAACATGCCGTCCCTCCGTTTTGTTTGAACTCTTTTAATTTTTGTTCTGAGCAGAGTGAGCAAGGCTCGCATGGTCAGTCCACTCTTTTCCGGGCATTTTGCGAATCCCCTGTAACCGTATGACCCGCATGCCCTATCGTATGACCGCACATACTCTAAATTTAGGTTAAGTTGTGTTTTTTTATTTTTTTAAGAGTATGGACCCTATAACCTCATGTTAGTTCATTATAGTTTATAATTGATTTCTATTTTCAATTTTTATATTTTTATATTTTTTTTATTCGATTAATATTGAGTAATTGTCGTTAAATTATTATTATGCCATCTGTTAAGGTATCAAACGAAAAAATTATATCCAGTTTGACACTACTATATGGCTAGGAATGTTACTAGTCGAATTTAATTCCATGTTAAAATTTAATTTTTAATACCGTGAGATTTACTTTCATTACTTGTAAGATCCTCTAAGTGCGTTTTCTTTTCATTACCTTAATATGTGTAACTGATTTAATTACGTAAAATCTATAATCCTAATTGAACTTTACTTTTGACACATATTCGAATTCATTTTCCTTTCGTACCTCAAGTCACTTTTACATTAAAACTCATATGCATACATCATCATTAATACTACCTGTATTATAATTCAATAATACTTCACTTAAACTTAAAGGATTTTATAATCGTAATCCCATTTTAAATTATTATACATTATTTTTAAACCGTTAATTCGAAAACCTCCCGAATCCTTACACATAAATACACACTTGACCACAGGTCTATACATCATCCATTACGTAATTCGATTTTTACCTACACTAGTCAATAAAATTAGTTTATTAACTGTACGATCATGATAACTAAATATTTGTAAAATTTAACAATTTCATTGTTTGTCTAAATTAACGTATTAATCTTTTTATTCTGTTTGTATAAAATTAAAGTATTAATCTTTGAGTTTTTATATTTTATAATAACTATCTAAGCAAGTGTTATGTTAAAGATTTGATTACTCTGCATTGTACTCAACCCCCCAAACTCACTTGTTCTGTATATAAATTTGTAATTACAAAAACCATTAGTCATCATCTAGTTTGAATTAGTTGGGAGGTTATGTTATTGTATTGTATTAATTGTATTATATTATTGTATTAATATAATTTTAAAGGGGAGAGCCCTGTAAAAATGAACAATGAATAATCAATATTCATTTTTACATGATAAACCAAAATCGCCTGAGCGAGTTTCGATAGAATTTCGATTTTTTTGCTTTCTATTTTTTTTCAGTGTCACAACCATGCGACCTACCATTTTTATGGTTTAGTCGTATCCATATTTCCTTTTTTAATTTGTTAGAGAATTTATTATAATTAATTATGTTGTCCTGCATCTAACCCTCATCTCTAAATTTTATAAGATTATGCATACACGTTGCATATGGCATGATTGGAACCCGTAGTTGTACTTCTTAGTCCTTAATACCCACTCTTTGTCTCGAATTCGTTTCTTTTAAATCCTCCCAATAATGACTTACACTGTACGTATGAAGTAAATAACTATGACGTCATAAAGTAACTTAATTTCCTTCATATTTTCCCGTCATTAATTTCCCTTCATCATATCTCTAGTATACAATGTATGGAAATTCTTTAACATAATAATAAAAACTGCACACTCTATACGTCATTATTTATGTTGTTCATTCATACATCCATGTCCTATCTTGACCATTATCCTATATCAATTTTATTAAATATTAATTTTTACTTGTGTCAGTCTACGAAATGGTACAAAACTTTATACATCCGTACCTGTTCGTTCAAAGTCATGCAAATACGTCCGCATGTATTATTTTTTATGACTTTTTTTTAAGTGCGTTCACCCCTCGCAAGATATTCATAAATGCTTATGCAAGTGGTTAAATTCCGCTAACCCCAGCAAAAGCGAGCGTTCCTAAGATAAAAACCTCAGCTCGCTCTAATTCGAATTTATAGATCATTATGCGTGTCATGTTGTATACAAATATATACGGTATGTGCCCATGTACTTTGTGTTGTACTAATAACCATTCATAAATATAAAAACACTGTAAGAATTGTAAGTGACTAATATATTTAATAATGTAATTGATGTACCGTACTTTAATGAAACTGCAATTAATGATAATAATTTATAATGTAATTAATGTACTTTAAGTAACGATAATAATTTAATATAATGTAATTAATGTACTTTAATGACGATAATTAACGATAATAAGCGAATGTGAATTGGTTGGTAGTTGTAATCATAATTGTAATAAACCGAAGTTGCAATGTGCTCAGTGATGTACTTGGATTGTACTCAATGTAATTATGTCGCCCTTTAGAAATGAGTACTCGGCGAAAATACGATTATTTTTTAACATTATTTTTTAAAATTTTTATTTGGAATCTTTCAAAAATCTGATCATGTGTTTAAAGGGGGGGACTTAACCTTCAAACTGCACTCCCCCAAAATCTAGATTATATATAAAGCATGTAATTGTAAAATAATGATTACTTCGATTAACACTCCCTTGTTAGCAGCCTCTCGTCGAGGAGGGGGCAGAGACCCCTTGCCTCCTTAGTTTTTAGATTCCGGCCTGAGCCGTGGTCGAAAGAGGTCGAACCTCTACCCCTGTAAATTCAGAGCACTACCTGTACATTTTTAGAAGTAAATTACAGCGAAAGAAAGATTTTTTATCTTTTTCCTTCGAGCCGTGCTCTCGTCCGAGAACTCAGTCAATAGAGAAAAATAATTTCCCGATACGTTATAAGAAGCATCAGAGAATCTTCAGAGAATTTAGTAAGTTTTCACGGAATCCTCCGAACCCACCCAGTGGCATAGAAAGAGAAGAATTAACAGTCTGTCGACCCTACAGCGAGAGAAAAAAAATTAGAATGTTATAGAAGAAATCTATCGCGAGAAATATCCGTTGCTGCCTCCTAACCAGAACCCCCGTCGACTTCGAACCACCCAAGGCCATAGACGGAGGGGTATATATATATATATATATATATATATATATATATATATATATATTATATAATATATTAGGTTCGTCACTCTTTTGCAGACATCGCTGTCGTTAACACGCCCTAGCTGTTGAAGTTCTATTGAACCTATGGGTATATGCATGTGTCTGCGTGCACTCGGTGTTGGGCGATCTAGATTAGGCTAAATTAAGTTAGGTAACTATACTATATATTCATAATAGCATTGGTTCAGCGTGCTGCATTACATTAGGTGGTCTCTAGACCTTATATACTTTCAAATTTTTTACTTTTTATCTTTTAAAATGTTGACCGCTAAAGTTCATAGTACTATATAAAATAATAATAAAAGGACGTGTGCGTGTGTGTGTGTTTGTGTGTGTGTGTGTGTGTGTGTTTCAGCCATAACTCCAAAATGGAAGCAGTTACAAACATGAAAACTTCACATATATATTGATTAGGTCCCGAGATTGTGCACCTGGGTGTTGAATGCCCGGTTAGGTTAATTGAATGCCAGGTTAGGTCAACTATACGCCCTTGACGATTGGTTAGGTTAAGTCGTGATATTTTCATTAGCTTTAATGAAAATATCACGACTTAACCTAACCAATCGTCAAGGGCGTACAATTAACCTAACCAGGCATTCAGTTAACCTACCCGGGCATTCAATTAACCTACCAGGGCATTCAATTAATCTAATCGGGCATTTGGTTGAGCTAACCTGGCATTTAATTAACTTAATCGGCATTCAGTTGACCTAACCGGGCATTCAATTAATCTAACTAATAACAGCTAATAACAGCCTTCGAACTACAAAAAATATTCCGCCCGTCGGCTGGGATATTTTTGCCACCTGCACGAAGGGCGGGTTCTCTGCTGGGTAGTTCAAAAAATGAAAATGAAAAATATATTTCTCATGACATTTGCCCGTATTGTACAACCAGTAATGATGTTGTAAATAAAAAACTGGATCCGTTCATGTATATTTAGAGGTGCGCAACTCGAAGCTTTAGTATCATTATACAGTTTGAAGTGTCAAATTTCTTCAAACTTGCGCCACCCTTAAATATTAATAGATTTAGCTCAAAATTCGGTTTAAGATCTTTTTTTCTTATACGAAATGATAAAATGCATCAGGATCTCTTATTTGTGCATTTTAATGTTTTACCATATACAGTATGTGTTGCTCACCCTAATATATATATATATATATATATATATATATATATATATATATATATATATATATATATGCGCCTCGGTGGTGTAGTGGTTAGCATCGTTGACTACGAATCCATCGGCCCCGGGATCGAGACCCGGTGACGTCAGGCGGCGCGCAGCAAAACCCAGCTGTTCAGTAGTTTCGGGAATCTTTCACCATTAGGGCGACCCCAATCAAGAGGGTTCGTGTCGCGACTGATTCGTGGCTCCTTTGACTAGATGTCTAATTCTTTCTGATAACTTTTCTGACTATTTTTAAAAGGTGGAGGCGCAACCTCATCGAAATAACTCCATAAATTAACCTTCGGCTTCTTTTTCAAAGGTTCTTGATCTTCTCGTGAAACAAAATCAGTTGCTCCATCGTCATAGGTTATATTACGTGCAGGACTAGCATTAGGTGATGCAGACATAATGATTATCTCATTTTTTACAAACTCAGGCACTCTTATGCAAGCAAATTTGAAACGAGACTCTAAAACGTGAGAAATCATGCGAGTAATGTCTTCCTTTCACTACCCGAAACGATTCTGTAAATTTTCTATTAAATCGTTTTTCATATTATGAACACCTGCATCATCAGTTATGTTAGGCAAAAATACCACGAAACCTGTTACATCGGGAGACACCATCTGATGACAAGAAGAATCAGAGGAAAAGTCATTCGTTAATTTTTCACATCGACTAAGAAGCTTTACAACACACTGAATTAGAGTCCACTGATGATTACTGAAGGTTGCTACAGTATGTCATACTCCGAGGTGTATGCAACAACCGCAGTTTTTCGTTGAAGAAGTCGTTGTAGCATATAGAATGTAGAGTTCCAGTGAATGATAACGTCTTTTATAAGTTTGTTTTCGGGTAAATTATGTTGCTTCTGGAATTCTGTAAGTCTGTCAAAGGCTGGAGATGAATAATTAAAATGCAACAGATTAGGTGCCAATTACACATATCTCTGAAACAGACTTTTGGCTAAGAAGGGCTTCATCAACTGCAAGTGCTAAAGTATGATTCACACAAGCAACAGGAGTAATTTTGAGAGCGCTAACAGCTTTAGTAATATTACAGCCATTATCGTGCACAACTGCATGCACACGATCGCTCTTTATTGACCATTCTTGCAATATAGGAGTCAATGCAGTTGCAAATTTTTAATGAGTATGAGAATCTGACAGATTTTTGGTGGCTAAAACATGCTGCTTTTGCTCATATTTACTATTAATTCTATGTGCTGTCAAACTGATAAAGGCTTCAGTTTTTTATAGTGACGCCTAATAACCCAAATAAAACTAATATTCAGAATTCGGTACTCGGCCGGATAGTTTTGCACCAAATATTCGGTATTCGGTGAATTTTAGTATTCGGTACATCCCTAATACTCGTATACATAATGTTACACACAGACCATGCATGGAACAAGGAACTCTTTTGGGAAAATTAAATCCACTATAGTCTGAATAAATAATGGTAAATGACAAATACTAAAGTTTCTCTTTTTCGTGATGGAAGCACAGCGTGAGCAACGGGTCATGACCGGGTCATGATTTAATTTTCCCAGAAGAGTTCCTTGTTCCATACGCAGTGTGTAACATAAGTTTCTCATATATATATATATATATATATATATATATATATATATTAGGATGAGCCACACACACACACATATATAGTAAAATACTAAAATGCATAAATAAGAACTCCTGATATATTTTCTCATTTCGTATGTAGAAGAAGATCTCACAGCGAATTTTAAGCTAAATTTATTAATATTTAAGGGTGGCGCAAATTTGAAGAAATTTGACACCCCAAACTGTATAATGATACTAAGGCTTAAAGTTGCGCCACCTCTAAATATGCACAAATTGATCCAATTTTTTTATTTCCAACATCATTAGTGATTGTGAAATATGAACAAATATCATGAGAAATATATTTTTCATTTTCATTTTTTTGGACCACCCTAATATATATATACTGTATATATATTTTTTTTTTCAGGTTAGATGAAGTTAGTTTTTAGTTTTTCACGTTAGGTTAGGAACTCTACTTTATATTCATAGTAGCATTGGGGCAGTGGCACCCCAACCCCCTTTGGCATTCCTCTCACCCCCTCAGTGCCATCCTATTTCCCATTACCCAACTACTTTATCCCCCTTTACCCTCTCGGCATTTTTTCGCCCACACTACTGACGATTATTATTGCCAGGATGTTTCCCTGAGACACTCTGTAACATACTGTAACATACTGATCTTATCTCGGAGGTGAATGAATCATACAGTATTTTATAAATTCAGTCCTGTCACTAAGGTATGATTGGAACCATTTAAAGGAGAGACCTTTAAATCCATAATGGGCAAGCTTTTGTAGTACCATGTCATGTAGTACCGTGTCAGGAACTTCGGTTAATGTATTTTAACAGTTACTTATAAATTAACTTTTCAAATAGTTTACTGATGATCCTGAAGAGCTAAAAAGCCAAAGTTGCCCTTCAGCTCTCGCAGCTGTACAGTAATTTGTAAAATTGAACCAGAAGATAGACGCTTATTGTCGTTCGAAACTTATTTTATTTTATTTTATTTTATTGTAATGGTTTTACTTCGTTTTACAGATATGTTTTTATATGGTTAAATTAAGTTTCGGAGACACCAGATTTTGGTTATCCTCCCATTTCATACTTCGGGCCAATCAGGGTGACTCTTACATCCGGGTTAAGTTACATTAAGTTAGGTGGTCGTTCAAGGTTGGTTAATCATTTCCTAAATTATCAACTTTGGGCCAATCAGGGTCGAATCTTAATATTTACCACTTCTGTTTTATTTACCAGAAGTAAATTTGTTAAATTTGTTAAATGTATCCCATAAAATTTATATTTATATTTCAGTTGTTAATAAAATTAACTTGGCATTTACAGTAAATGTTTGTCCTGGAGATTATGTATCTGGTTGTGGATAATAATTCCGTACTCGATATTTATAGGTTTTAATGAATTAATATTTATTTCAGGTGAAATGTATCTAGAAAAGTGATCGATTATATGTTCAATTAAGATTGCTGCACTGATTATATTTGTTTTAGATTCGACGACTTGTATAACTAATGAATGTGTGGTGCTGGTTAAGTGTGCGGTTTACCTACGATTGGTTAGGTTTAATCATGATATTTTCGTTAAAACTAACGAAAATATCATGACTAAACCTAACCAATCGTCAAGGTCGATTGACAATGGGATGTAAACAAACAATTAGTAAACAAGATAAGAAACTATAATTAAAAGGTAGATCGCCGAATCGTAGGTAGACCGCACACTTAACCAGCACCGAATGTGTTATATAGTAATTTAACGTTCCTTTATCTTCCTACGTTTATTAAAGTGATATTAACCTTTATTTCATAACTATGGTAAACTATACCAAGGGTATATTATACCCAGGTTATGAAACAAGGGTTAAAATCGCTCGTAATAAAAAGTAAGCGCGGTGCCTCATATGGCGAATGACGAATCGTTAAATCTTTCATGAGTAGCGTTTATGAGACTTATTGTTTGTACTGCTGTAGGAGATGTCTATAAATAACCATTATGTTAAATTCATTAGATTCGCTGTACGTGTTTCAGTATATGGTTCAATGAGACATATTATATTTGTGTACTTACGTACAAAATATATTAGGATTTCGTCGTTTGTATCATCGAAACGAAACATTTCGAATGACTCGTATTTTTGGATGGGAAAATTTGTTTTGTAAAAATTGTATACGAATTTGTCGGTTGGAGGATGGCACGAAACTTCATTTAATTAGTGAAATAATATGCGCCGCAGTGTTTTGGTGAGCTACTGATATTTAAATTTAGTAATGAGGAGATGTGATAGTGGGGTTATCGTCCTAACGATGAATAACATGGTTGGCAATCATTAAAGGTGACAATTGGCTTTTGTGTATGTGATAATGTGAGAGAGAACATTAGTTTTCAAAGGTGTGGGAAAAGGATTGAATGTGGGAAATGGAATTTATGGAGGATGGAAATAACTTTCATTTGTTTGTAAAGGAAAATATATTGCTGAGGAAAGCCATCACGATATATTTACGTAGGGTACTATTATACCTCGTAAAATATGGTTTATAGATGTATTTTAAAACGTTACAATGAGAAAAATTATAAGCTGAAATTAAAATTTTTCCAAGCAGTATAAATATATATATGCACATATATACATGCATACACATATCCATACACATTCATCGCCATGTGTGTGTATATATATATATATATATATGTAAAGAACGACCCTTGTGCAGAAGAGCGTTCCGCACAAGATGAGGAGGGAGAACGAACAAATGAAAAATGAACCCGGGATCATGCGATTGCCGGTCAGATATGCTATCCACTACACCATGGACCTCGATCAATCAGAAGTCGTAATTCTCCTACATACGAGCAGAAAGCAATGCCCTAAGGGGGTACCTTCGCATGCCGTACATATATATACATTTTGACTACAAACAACACAGAGTAAAATTAATGTAAAGAACGACGCTTGTGTGGTACCTCATTTTTCATTTGTTCGTTCTCCCTCCTCATCTTGTGCGGAACGCTCTTCTACACAAGGGTCGTTCTTTACATTAATTATACTGTGTTGTTTGCAGTTAAAAAAAAAAAATATATATATATATATATATTCTCTCTCTCTCTCTCTCTCTCTCTCTCTATATATATATATATATATATATATATAAATAAACAGTGTCGTAACCTCGGTTAACCTTGGTTTTGCTTCCCCCCGAATTGTTCATTCTGACGAAGGTCAAGCTTGTCACTCCGCCTTAGACCTACAGTTTAACATGGATCCGAACCACGCCCCATCAGCAGGTCAGCGTCTTAATCACTAGACTACCCAGGGTACCCATTTATCTACTAACCAATTTTTTTTATTGTGTGGAGAATGAACAGCTGGGTTTTGCTGCGCACCGCCTGCCGTCACCGGGTCTTGATCCCGGGACCGATAAATTCATAGTAAGCGATGCTAACCACTACAACATCGAGGCGCATTGTGGGTAGTATATATATATATATATATATATATATATATATATATATATATATATATATATATAATTCACAGAAAAAAAAGCTAATCCAAGACTTTTCGTGTACTGAAACACCTCCCTGACGAGGTGTTTGAATACTGTAGATGGAACATCTTGGGGTCGCTTTTTATTTTCCCTGTGGGCGTGTAACATTGATTTCATGTATTTAACTGTGAATTTCTATCCATGGTTAATATATATATATATATATATATATATATATATATATATATATATATATATGTGATGAAAGTTACGTTCGCTCCTGTTCGGTGCTATCTTTTGTAACGCTTTTCTCCTTCACGGCAAATAGCTTCTACTTTGTCGTAGATGTTTTTTGGGGTTCAATTTAGGTTAAGTTAGGTTAAGCTAGGTTAGGTTAACTTAACCTAACCTAACCTAAAATAAATAAAATGAAACAAAAAACTGGGTGTGTAAAATTGTGAGGTGGCTTGAAGTAGTAATAATTTGATTTCAAGGTTTTTAATTAAAATTTTAACGCGAGTGAAATTCAAAAAAATAAAAGACATCAAATGTAGGAGCTAATATAACTTCAATGACCGCCGACGAAAATGTAGGCGGAATTTCGCAATATGTATATATATATATATATATATATATATACAAGACTGCTTGATGCGCTTTGCACGGCAAATGCTTCCCAAACACAACCCAGAAGGGGACTGGGAGGGGCGAGTGTGTTACTTAGTCCTTCCTTGGTTCTCCCTTAATGTGTATACTAAATTTGGTGCAGATTACCTTTGCCTTTTAGGCGTGTATAAACGAACATAGAACAGACAGACATCATCATCATCATTATCATCCCCTACATATATAAATAAGATGTAGGGGATGACGATGATGCCTATCTGCCTGTCTGCCTATTCTATGTTCATTTATACACAGTACACACCTATACGGCTAAGTAATCTGCACCAGGGTTAATATACATATTAAAGAAGAACCAGGGAAGGTTTTAATAACACACCCGTATCTCCCAATACCCCCTAGGTTGTTTTGGGGGAACTTTTGCTGCGCAAGGCGCAGCGGGCACCCTAGTTTATATATATATATATATATATATATATATATATATATATATATATATATATACTAACCATGGAAAAGAATTCACAATTAAACGCGTGAATAAATAATAAATTCAGTGGAAAACAAAACGAAAATTTAAAGCATACTTTCGTATGAAAGCGTACTTTCCCTGAAGAGGTGTTAAAATGCAAGAGTGTACTTGAAATCTGCGTTTCCTTTTCCCCTCGAATTTATGTTCGAGTAGTGGAATGAAAAGAGTGTTTTTAAATCACATTTGCACATGTCTACATATATATGAGGCGACGCGAGAACGAGGGGCGAACTCGCCACATTGGTAAATTTGCAATTGTTCCACGAATGAATAGTTCAACCCTCCCCCCCATCCACAGACACTTGGTATAGCCAGATAACCCTCTTACACCTTCGTACGCTCAAAATGTAGTTATTTTCAATGCTGTATTTGCGCTATGCGCCCCTCGTACACAAGAATCACAAAATTTAAACGCGTCTATCTCAAAACTGGTTTGGCGAGTTTGCCCCTCGTACTCGCGACGCCTCATATATACCACTCAAATTGTATGTGCATACATATACACACATACGTACAGGAATATATGCACGTACTAAAACGTTAAAATTGTTTAGTTAATAATAATAATAATAATAATAATAATAATAATGTGCAGTTTACTAGCCATCTTATTAAATACGCAAATCTTCGACCGAAGCATACCAGAAAATCTGATCGTAAACACGTATTCAGAAGTACCTTTTAACACCTGGTTTTCAAAAGACTACAGTACTGTATTCATGAGGCATAAAAGCGCCTGTCAGTTCAGTGAATATTTTACTGCAATGTTGAGTTGTTGACCGCCTCCGCGTTTCAAGATAACCGAGAGTAAACTATAAATAAATATTACAAAGAATAAATGATAACAGGAGATGCATGCACTTTATTGCGTACTCTGTAATAGCTACTCTTTATACGAGTCAATGTACTGTTATATTCATTTAGTGTAGGTTTCTCCTTATAAACACAGGGTGGCGCAAAAGTTGGGAGTCAAAGGAGCTAGAGAGAATGAATCTTTTTCGTTCTATGGCCGCCATGATTTTTAAATAAAAATTACTTTTTTACTTAAAAAATTTATAATTTATGCACTGATGACCCTTTGACTCATGACTTTTGCGCCACCCTATATACTGTATATATATAGGGTGTTCTAAAATTACCTGTAAACTTTTATATGTCTGTCGATCAGTAGTCGGACGTTGTGAAAAATGTGTTCAAGTTGAAGGAAGACACTTTGAACATTTAAAATAAACAATTATTGTTGCTGTATTTGAAATAAAATTGTTAAATATCGCATAATTTTTGTTAAGATATTGCGCTCATATAGATGTTTAAAGGTAATTTTAGAACAACCTGTATATATATATATATATATATATACAGAGCCGGCCCTAACAAGTGCGGGGCCCTAGGCATTTTGATAATACGGGGCCCCACTCCAGAAAAGATTTTAGTTCATAGTAAAAAGGCAAAAAAATAATCTGAAGTGCTATACATTTATTGTAGACATCTGTCTAATAATATTAAGAATAACAAAAAAAATGCTTTCATTAAGAATACTAAAAAAATACCATACTTTATAAATTTAGAATATATTTTAAAGACTAATTTTTCTAACCTTCCTTTCTGAAAATTCCATTAAAAGGGGTTCAAAATTTAAACCCCTTGCTTCTTCATGTTCAATTGACAATATTCCAAAGTTATTTAGCCTATCTTGGCCCATATTAGACCTTAAGCAGTTTTTAATTAATTTTAATTTTGAGAAGCTTCTTTCTCCTGATGCTACCGTCACAGGAATTGTTAAAAATATTCTTAGAGCAATGGTTTTATATTTCATTAAAACTGTCCTTAATTTTCCCTTTCCTATGACAGCCGGCGTGAGTCGGGGAATCTGGTGGAAGCGAAATATATAAAAAATTTATTTGTCCAGCCCCAGTTTTTTCGGGAGCACGTTAAAGAGTTTTGGGCCTCGTATTCTAAGAGTACTTTCCACCTTCGTCTTCATGTCCACCTGTCCTGCCGCAGCTGGGACAGTCCAGAATCAACCTCTTTTTATCATTCCATTTGTATTCAACTATACCACCGATTCGCATATATATATATATATATATATATATATATATATATATATATATATATATGCGCCTGGGTGATGTAGTGGTTAGTATCGCTGACTACGAATCCACCGGTCCCGGGTTCGATACCCGGTGATGGCAGTTAGTGCGGAGCAAACCCAGCTGTTCATCCTTCCATACAGTAACATTAGTTGGTAGATAAATGTGTACCCTGAGTAGCCTAGTGGTGAAGACGCTGGGCTGCTGATCGAGAGGTCATGAAATCGAGTCCGGGCGAGGACTTTGTAATTTCTGACCACCCGTAGTGGGTCGTGGTTCGGATTCCACGTTAAGCCGTAGGTCTAAGGTGGAGCAACAAGCTTGATCTTCGTAAAAATGAACAATTCGTGAGGAAGCAATATATATATATACATATATACATACAGTATATGTATATATATATATATATATATATTATATATGTGTGTGTGTGTGTGTGTTTGTGTGTGTGTGTGTTCCCACAATCTGCAAATATAATTTATTCTGTGCCATTTTCAGAAGTCAAAGTTGCCCACGTTAATGGTTTACTGTCAGCCGTTAAAATCGACATACTTTCCTTCTTTGGTGATTGCTATGCAAAGTCGGAACTGAGACGCGCATGTAGATTGAGGCAGTGTTGTAAGGCCGTCCACGGCGGCGTTATTTTACATAGCGCGAAACCAAATTTTATTGAGTGAAAAAAATCCTGTCACAAATGTTATTGAAGATTTCCTTTCGCCTTCTCGCATATTTGACTCGTAACCGTGGGAAAAACTGGCTTTAAATTCCGTCCAAAATTCGAATAAGAAAAACCTGTGAATTAATTAAAAGAAAAGACAGGAAAGATAATTGTAAAATTATTTTTAATTGAAATAAACGTTTATAAAAAATTCTCGTGTCAGAACCAATTAAAACTATATAACTTATTGTATATTTTATTTTATTTTATTGTTTTGACGGTTCCGTGTTGCTGAAATGAGACGACTATAGTTTATTTTAGTAATTTCTTTATTTATAAAATTATTTATTGAGTATTTTATGAGAATTCCATTCATCTGAACTGAACTGATTTCGTCCCGTCCGAGGTGGTATAATGCTAGGAACTGATTTTACTTAGGACGAGAAGATATATAGTGCCATGTTGAGGCCGGTTTTCTTTGGCCCTCTTGTGAAACAGTTACGTTTCATCTAGAAATGAAGCTCTGACTTATTTCCCTCGCGGTTTTGTCAGTAACGAGAACGGATGAGTGCAAAGTTGAAGGAAGGAAGGGACTAATGTATATACAGTATATATATAGGAATTTGTTATTTAAGGAGATGCTTCAGCCAGTCCTTGAACTGTTTATTCTACCCACGCATGCGAAAGCCAAATGGGGAACGGAGCCGTGGATGAATAGAGAGAGCTTGAATCTACAAATAAAATATGACAACTGACACTACAGTATTGCTGCACTGACGAGAAAAGTCTCTGGAGTCACTACCATGGCAACTACAGTCGCTATAACACTTTACAATAATTATTATATAATTAAATAAAATTATACATACATATTTTATTGGTGCATATGAGCATCAGGTCACTCACCAGTTGCTTTAAATCTGACCCTCTACATTTCCTTGTTATAAATTACTGCATTTGAAGCAGTTATAAGAATGACATTTTGCACGGTCAAATGCCTTATCTATCCTTCGCCCACCATCCTTGTACTCGAATCTACGCTCGGAGGGTTAACTGTGCTTGCATGCATAAATTTGTGTAAAATGCTTTAAACAAACAAATGCGTTTAACTGAGTCACTAAGAACATCCGCAAAATCGCTTAGACAGTTGGAGGCAATTTTATTTACGAGTTAGTTAATATTGAGGTATGTAAAGAAGTGAGTCTGCATTTACGCTAACACAAAACCGCCTTGCATCCATGCTAAGGAGTTACACGCGAAAGTACATTAATATCACCCAATTAAGTCGTACTAATCACGACCCGTTAGGTCACTAATTATATCTATGCATGCCCACGAATAAGTCATTAATTACAACAAGTAATGTGGTATAATTACTCTTTGTTTGATTACTTATTAACCATAACCCCCCCTTTCAAAAGTGGGGGTTACGTATAATTATTGCAGTTAAAAAGTGGGGAGGGGAAGCATTGTTTCATTTTTGTTGTTCCTCAGCTTCACGTTTACTGCATCACTGCGCATGCGCACATCCCTTCTGCAGTTGCCCTGTTGTCGCTCCAAGCTTTTCTTCACTGCTTTCCCTTGTAGGTTGTGCCGCGCATGCGTCGTGTAACAAAAATGAAAACTTCATAGTCTTGGGTCATGACTCATATATTATTAATAATTTTGATTGAGAAACCCCTTTAATATTAGATTTCACGTTAATTATAGTCTTTTACTATAATTTAATATTAGATTTATTTTTAACTACGAGTAGAATTATTTTTATTTTAATTCATTCGACTTACAATAGGTTAATAAGTTTCCTTATTTTTTTTTTTTATTTTTTTTTTTAGAATTAACTTGGAGATGATGGCGTCATTTTCAATATCAATTTCCGACGAAATTAATGTAATTTTCTCTCCTATTACTAATGTATATATTTTATTTTAAACTAAATTTTGTTTACAAATTACATCCTTGCACTGTTCTGGTTTCCACCTCAGTCTCGTAAATGCTCTTGAGATCATTTTGCGTGACGAAATTGTGCGTTTTTAATTTCTTTTGTGGTCTTATATGTTGCCGCGCCATGGGAGTCAGGTATCTCGAGAAATATAGTAGTTAATTTGTCTGTTATACGCAACGATTATTTTTAGTCAACCCTCTCTTCTCCAAGGTGGAAACGTGTAACACACTCAGTTTTTCTCTTTAGCCAAAACCCTTTCAGTTTGTCTCACTCGAATGGGTATAATTTCTCAGTGTACGCTCACTTTATCATTGTACAGTTGATATGTCACTACTCTTCTCCGATTTAAGTACATTTTTGCTCAGCAATTGCCCTTCAAAGTATGAATTCTTGCACAGTAGAAACTTTATTCAGACCTCACTGACTTTTATACTCCGCATTCAGTTTTTCAAGTTTAAGAACAAAGTACATTGAAATAAGAGAGCGAAGGGTAATTCAGACAATTTTGGTTCCAAGCTATACTGTTTATTTACTACAAGGGAAATGACTTTCAGCTTCAAGTTTAATTGACACATATACATACCACGAAAATGCGACGGCCAGAATTTAAAAAAAAAAAAAAGCAATATTTCGGAATTTCCTTCAAAAAATAAAAATGTCACTCAAAATTCCTTTCATAAATTCTCAGCTAAAGAACAATTGGTATTCAAAGAAGCTTAGTCAAAATTGCGAAGTTACAGTACAAAATAAAAACAACTTATTCAAGCGAGTATAGCAAATCGATTTTGTATACACTATGTACAGAAAGAGCGTGTCAGGCCGACGGTACTTCACAAGATTCTCCCGTCTAATTAAATTGTGCATGGGCTTATATATTTTAATCAAAATTGATTGGGTGGAGTCAACCAAATCTGACTGCCTTAAAGATGAAGTTTCTCCTCAATTTAACCACTCACCAACTAACGGGATAGCTACATTAATAGGGACTGGTTTTCTCTCGAAGAGGGTTGGTTCTTGATAAGCTAGAAAAGATTCCGTAGAGGATATAGTTTTACACGAGGTCTTAAATCAGATAAGGAATCTAATGTTTGACGAAACAGATTACTGAAAGATTATAGGATGACTCGTAAAAACAATAAATGAACGGTAGCGCGGCAGAGTTTTGACAGCCCCGGTCAGTAGGTTACAACTTAGGTGAGAGAAGGATCTTATGTGTTACGTAGATATTTATGTGTTATGTGCTGGCCACATGAACTGTGTGCTAGCCACATAGAAAGAGGAAATCTAAAAACATTCAGAATTTACCTGATTTTGATTAGTGTTTTATACTTCTAATATTCTTATCCATGTTCAAATGGATTTCCTTATGTTCGACCTATCGGGCCGACTTATACAGTATATATTATATATAAGCATAACCTTGAGAACAGCGATTATACACCTTTATTTGCGAGCGTATCTTGTTCCCATCGCGATTAACAATACGTTTCATTCCCTTTATTTGAAGTGTTATGCTACGAAGGGAAAATGGCATCATTTATTTACGCCTTCTGAGAGGAGAGACAGATTTCTCCTGATGACGTCACCGTTTCCCTAGCCTCGAGTGACCAATCATGAATTAGTTCTCAAACGCCTCAGGACATTTTATATACATGAAGGGGCTTGTTAAAAGTTCCTTTACGTTGTACGTCGTTCCTTTGACAGGAAATCGTGTGACTCCCAATTTTTACGTGGAATTTCATGCGAGCACTTAAGCTTCCTTTTATTAGGTGCGCACACTATTTAGCAACGCGTAAATACTTCATTTCGGTTCTTTATAAATATTTATATACACTTGGGTACCGTGTAGGAGGAAGACACACAAATGCACGAACTTGCGCGTACTCACCGAAACTCTGCATACACCATTGTTTAAAAATTCGTCTGTTGACAAAGTTTTACTCGCGGAGTTGGCAAACAAATTCCAAATTTTATTTACGGAGCAAAAAAGAATAAAAAGATTGCGTGGGTCCTTCTCGACACGCATTGTTGCTTCGAGAAAAATTGCTTCGTTCACTCCTCTTTCTTTCGATCTGGCGCAAACTCCCGAATGCGGTGAATGCATTTATATATAATAATAATAATTAATAATTATATATATTAATAATTAATAATAATAATAATAAACTTTAACTTTTGGAAAACGTTTGTAACCTTTTTAAAATCTAAATTGCAAATTGAAATGTGAGTCTTTTAACTCGACAGAATTATGGACTATTTTTCTTCCGTGTTCGAGACAAAGCCAATAATATATATTATATATAATACAGTATATATATATATATATATACAGTATATATATATATATATATATATATATATATATATATATATATATTCCTTTTCGTTCTTTCAGCGGGATAAGGTTTTATTAAAACTATTATTTGTAAAGAATTCACGCGGTTATTTAGGATAATGACGTCAGCAGAAATATTCTTATAAGTACTGCAAAATACAATCGATTTCTCCGCCTTTTCATTACGAGATGATTGCATAATTTGAAAGATGATGCATACCCACACCGATATATATATATATATATATATATATATATATATATATATAACGGTGGTGTAGTGGTTAGCGTCCCTGACTACGAGCCCATCGGCCACGGGATCGAGACACGGTGACGGCAGGCGGCGCGCAGCAAAACCTAGCTGTTCATCCTTCCACACAATAAAGAAATTGGTTGGTAGATAAATGGGTACCCTGGGTAGCCTAGTGGTTAAGACGCCGGGCTACTGGTGGGGCGTGGTTTGGATTTCACGTTAAACTGTAGGTCTAAGGAGAAGTGACAAGCGTGACTTTCGTCAAAATGAACAATTTGGGTGGAAGCAAAACCAAGGTTAACTAAGTTTAATATCAAAGCTTATAGTGATTCACTATTTAATTTCTTTTTATATTAATTTCATAATTTTGTGTTGTTTTATTTTGGAGGGGGGGGGGGGCGGTAAAATTCTTACTTTAATCAAGAAGTAAAGCCTCAAGTTTTTTTTTTTTCAGAGGCACCAAATCTAAAACTAAATATGAATTCTGAACTCTGCCAAGAATTAATGTGCAAATTGTGTTATGTATACGGTTATATACCCGAATTTGAACATTACTGTTTGGCAGATTTCAGAATTCAGATTGAATATACGTGTACGTATACAGGGTGGCGCAAAAGTCGTGCATCATAGGAATTTTCAATGTTGATTATAATATAATATTTTTTTTTCTTTTAGGTAGGGAATGGCTGCGAAATTAACAATAGACGAGACAATAGACCACCCTGACAATAGACCACCCTGTGTATATATATATATTTTAAAATTCTCGGTTGTAATTCTTGTCCTAACTCACTTAGAATTTTGGAATCTCTTTATATTAAAACATTGACCCCTTCTCTAAACGTGGATTCCTCAGCTGTCCCTCTAAATTTTTTATACCCCCCCCCCCGACTCCCCTCCCCCCTCCCCAATTTTTTATAATCCCCCCTCCCCTAACTTATAACTCCAACCGCCCAACCCATAGCTTGTTTCCTGTTTTGTTTTGTTTTAAATTACTCGTGCCTCGGAACCAGCATTGAAAGGTTCGTAGTGTTAATTATTCCATTGTATTAGTGTTAATTATTCCAGTGTACTAATTTCAAATTTACTATATGTAATTTAAAAATAGCTTTTTAAATTTCTGGTTAATTTTATATGTAAATTTTTATAACTTTGAATTTAACCCTCTTCTTTTAGTCTTTTTAAAATTTGCTTTTACTGAATAGGTTTTATGGAAATTATTTTGTCTTGTTCACATTTATTTATTGATTCTAATTTCATATTGTTATTATCTAGCCTGATGATGAGCGTATTGCTCGAAACGTTGCGCATTAAAGAAGACTTTTCATGGCATTTACATTCCTCCTTGTCATTGGATTTCTCCTAAATATTAAATTGAAGCTTTGTAGAAGCAAACCGCATGACTATATATATATATATATATATATATATTATGTCGCTATTATTCAATCTACTGTGTCCCCAACAACATTTTCTCTGTATTTCGTATATATGTAAAAAAAATTTTGGTGGTGGGGAAAAAAAAAAAAAAAAAAAAAAAAATCACCTACGAAATAAAATCTATGGGAAGTACACTGAAGTTTTTAAAAATTCAGCAATAATTCATAATTGGTTGGATTTTTTTTTAATAGAACTGAATAACCTTTATTGATAAAATAAGTACAGTTTTACAATTTTTGCTGTTACAATAATTTCAACAAATAATTTTGAAGTTGGACTATGTATTTTATTTGATTTGGCCCTTTACTGGGCTCTTAATTAAAAATAAAACAGATAATTATTATTAATTAATAATATATAAATTATAAATAAATAATCTGTTAACTAAAAACTGTTAAGTACCAAATACACTGACATTCCCATTAATTTCTTATTATATCATAATTATTTTATTTTTTAAATTTTTACACTTATTTTTGCAACCAATTATGAATATTTGTTGAAGTTCTAAATTTTCAGTAATTTTTCCATTAGTTTTAGATTGTTTGGAACTCTTTTCCACGAAACTGTACATCCATGGAAGTATACCAGTACTGACATCCAAAACTAAATGTTTGTATCAAGCGATACTTCGCCCGACCAGAAAATAATTTTATAATATCTGTACGCATTTAGCAAAAGCAAAGTGGTGCCAAAAGAGTGCCAAATCATATGACGGAAACGCTTTACATTTCTCGCATTACGCATCATCGATAGCAATAACCGATTCGTACAGCAAACGTTATATAAATAAAATGAAAATGTTATACTTAAAAATAATACAGTTCAATAATTAATTTATTTATAGACAGTAATTCTGATCAATATTTTGATTCGTTTACAGTTACTTACAGACAATTACAGATTGTTTTTTGTTTACTTTGTGGCTAAATACAATTTACAGCTAACAATAAATTAATACAGGAAGAAGAGGATTATTTAAAAAAATAATCTTTCTCAACCATAATTACAATTTTTATATAATATATATATATATATATAATATATATATATATTATAATAATTAGTGCACAGGTAGATCTGAAAATATTTCATTCGTGTTATTTTATATTATATAATAAATCGCCTTCAAATAATTTGCATGTTAACATCTTCAAATATTAAAGTTCTCCTAAAAGTGACCTGAATTCTTAAAACTGTCACTTAAATGTAAAATTTTGTCATAAAATTTTAAAAAATGATTCATTAGTTTTGGCGAACGTTTTAAAAGAAACTCCAAAACGAAATGGTCCATATTTGCTTGAGAATAATTATAGAACAGTTAAAATTATTTATATTAATAATGATAAAAAGTTCAAATTCCTCTTTTGTTTAAATGTTTTTTTACGTTTGATAAGACTTTCTTACCCTCAATGATGATGATCTCTATTATTCATACGATTAAAATTGCGGTTTCTCTCATCCCAAATTGCGTGCCATATTTTACGTTGATACGCGGGGGCATATTTCTACATTGTGTCTATTCTCACTATCATTACGCGGTAAGCGATAATTTAATCCTTTTTTAATGTTTTACGAATTTACTTTGAGGATGAATTTGTATGTATATATATATATATATTTGGAACTTTTCTTAACATCCAAATTATTATTATATCCGAACATCATTTATCATATAATAAATCGAAAAAGCAAATAAAATATTCGCAATTTTTTTTCCGAGGTTAATAATTAATATTTATGACTGTTATTGCATATTGAAATGTCTTCGCTCCTAATAAAAATTTTCTGTTCTCAGTGTGGGTTCTATTTTCATATATGTGTGTGTGTGTGTGTGTGTGTGTGTGTGTGTGTGTGTGTGTGTGTGTGTGTGAAGTTTCAAAGAGTTATAGGTACAGAAATAAATTTTCGGAGGTATACGTATTAGCATAGAAACAGTATGCTATACTTTCCTATACTTTTTGAATAAACTCGTATAAGACCTATGTGATAATAACTAACTCAGAAAAGGTCGTTTTTCTGAAGAAGTTCAAAATGTATCTAACTGTGAAAAGGATAACGAGTTAATATATGATAATTGGCAACTTTTCTAGATACACTCTTGGCCAAACGTTTGGAATCAAAGTTTTAAGAAATTACATATTTATTGAAGGTTTAATATTTAATGGGCTCCACCTTGGCATCAGTAAATGCCCTGGTCCCTTTGGGCATAGCGAGGTTTTGGCACAATTCCAGAGTCATTTCGGACTACCATACTGTTTTTATAGCAGAAAAAATATCTTCATGGGATCCTGGCTTATTTTCACAAAGTTTTATCTTCAGATTTTCTACAGGCCCTCAGTCGGACGAATAATTTTGAATTTACAGCCATTTCTCAAAGCTAAACCAACAAAAGTAATATTAAAATCGTCGCGGTATAAATGGAAATTTAATTAGCAATGAAAATTGTAATTTCATTTGGCTAAACTGCAATAAATTTAAGAGTACTTGATTTACCATCTGATATTTTGGAAAAATATATATATATATATATATACACACACACACACACACACACAAACACACACACACACAGGGTGTCCCATAAGTCCGGCATCATAGGAGAAATTCATATTTTTCTCTTTCTACAAACCATAATTTATATTTTTCTCTTTCTACAGGCCATAATGTCTGTGAGCAAGGAAGAACGAATCCAGATAATTCTACTCATAGGAAATCGGAGTCAAAGAGAGGCCGCTGCTGAATTTAACAGACTGCATCCAGACCGCGAGCCAATAACGTAGAGTTGTGTTAGCAGACTTGTTGCAAAGTTTAAGGAAACAGGATCCATAGAAGATAAACCACGCAGTGGACCTTCAAGGAGGTCCATTGACGATGATACAGCGACTGCTATCCTGGCTCATTTTAACAGAAGTCCCAATAAGTCTCTTCGGCGATTGTCCGCCGAGACAGGAGTGTCGAAAAGTAGCATCCATCGCATTCTTCAGGCTCACAAATGGCATCCATATAAACTTCAGATCCTACAGAAATTAAGCGAAGATGATGATCCCGACCGGCGGATGGAATTTTGTGAATGGGCTACGGAACAATATGCTCGGGATGCCAATTTCCCGTCCACCATTCTGTTCAGTGACGAGGCTGTTTTTTATGGAAATGGTGAGGTAAATCGACAGCACACCCGCTACTGGTCTCAAAACAACCCTCACTGGTATACCTCTGCAAAGGAACAAGGTGCATCTCGGGTGATGGTATGGTGTGGCATTTTGAAGGATCGCATCATAGGCCCCCTCTTTTTCGATGAACATGTCACTGGAGGCACCTACCTACGTATGTTCAAGGAAGAAGCATTTCCCAGTGTCTTGAACGAAGAAGGAAATTTCCCAACATGGTTCCAGCAAGACGGCGCTCCTGCACATTACAGCACCCAAGTAAGGGAATACCTGTACCAACAATTCCCTGGTCATTGGATAGGACGTCGAGGGCCTGTAGAATGACCAGCTAGAAGCCCGGATCTCACGCCACTAGATTTTTATCTCTGGGGCCACTTGAAAGCGCTGGTATACGCAGAGAAAATTAGGAGTGTTGAACATTTGCGGCAGCGCATTATTGGGGCATGTAACACCATTACTCCTGACATTCACCGTGTGCTTGCTGACTGGGTATCACGTCTGAATTTGTGTATTGAAAACAATGGTGGACATATTGAGCACGTTCTGTAAATAAAAGCTTTTGTTTTGCCTTTTTTTATTATTTTTCCTATGATGCCGGACTTATGGGACACCCTGTACATATATAATTAATAATAGTTAAATAAAAAATGTAATGATGAGGTTGTTTAACCTCCTTCGTAAAATTTAAGGTCAGATGATGGAGGGGACCTACAGCTTTACGTAGGATCCGAACCACGAGTCGTTACATAATCTGGACGCGGAGGACAGTCCTCTAACCAACTCCTATAAAAACTGAATGTCGCTTGGCTGATCGACGGGAAGCGGTGTTATGACACTAGTCATGACATATCTCATTTAAATAAAAAATACAAAAATAATATCGAAACATTTGAATTTTATATGGAATAAAATATATAAACTTTATATCTTATGTCATTATTTAAAAATTGTCCGAGAAAAAGAATAATACCTTAATTCTACCTTATTCAAATCACCCTCCATCCACTCCTTCACTCTTGGTTTTTATCAATTCCTGTAATACATTAATTATTTTCACATATTTTTCAATTCATAAGAGAAGATCTATTTCGTAACGAGTGTTAGTTTCTAACTTCAAAGAATAGGGGATGCGAGATTACGACCCAAAAGAGACATAGTCCAGAAATTTGTGAATGATTGTAAACGTTTCGCCACGACGCGTATTTTTATTAAAATGATTAAACGCAGTATCGTCCCACTCAGTGCGACTCCCATTTCATCCCTCGTCCAAGAGTGACAAATCCCCGAGTGAGAATTTCAAAGGAGGCAATTCTCAAATTTTTTTTTCACTTCATCACATTCTCATTCTCATCCAAAGGATTTCCCATTTTGATCCAGCTCAGGTTAGGTTAGGCTTAGCTAATGTTAGGTGATGTTAGGTTAGGTTAGGTTGAGTTAGGTTAGAAAATATTAGTCCTTCTCACTCGGTGCCTTTACAGCGAATACGAATGGGAGTGACATTCTTTCTCAAATAAAAATTTTATTTTTGTTTTTTTTTCCCCTAAATTTGGATTTCTTCCTTTGTGCGTTCTCACTTGGGGACCGCAAATTATAATGGGAATGGCCCTGAGCGGGAAGTAAACACTAAACCTTACTAATATTCCGAAGCATTTGATTATTCGTGGTTTCACATCGGTTTGACCATGGGTAACCAAACAACCGCAAGTATTCATTTCTGCAAATAAGGAAAAACCCTCAAAATGGATCTAATCTTTTTAAATGGTTTTCGACTTTCCATTTTACTTGTCAATGTTAATTTAATGAGTGAATCCAGTTAATAAAACTTTCTATATTATTAATATTCCCACGGTTTTATTTTAAAATGATGCTTGTTGGGTAAAGTATAGAAATTTTAGCGGGTGTATAGGTATAAAAAGAAATTTCAAGTGCCATCCCTGAGTATTTTTTTATAAGGAAGGATCGGGCAAGGGCGAACGCCCGCAAAAATGCCTCCTTCTACATAAGAAGGAGAAAGCCAAAATCAAGGTCTGTGAGGCACATTTTATTTATTTATTTTTTTTAATAAACTTTGAAAAGATTGTGTAGTATGTAAAATGCATGTATCTGTAGTAAAGAATAGAGGGAGAACTGTGTGCTTGAGAGCATGTTGAACTGCTCACAGGGTAAATGAAACACGGAAAACAATCAGCTAAAGAGGACGGTGACAGAAGAATATCTCATATATATATAGGGTGAACCAAATGTAGGTGGACAGTAAATGATAACGTTTATTTTGAGAATACATATTTAATTTTTTTGTATACTATAATACAAAATAAAATTTAAATAAATTTAGTTATAATATTTAATATAATATAACACAAACACCATAGTTATAATGAACACCATAGTTATAATATAATATAACACAAACCGTATTCAATCTACTGTCCACCTACTTTTGGTTCACCGTGTATATATATATATATATATATATTATATATATATATCAGCGATGTACATGACGTGGAGGCCTTGCAGAGGGACACGAACAAAATATACAAATGGTCAGAAGACAACAACATGTCATTCAACGCCGAGAAATTTCAGCTCTTGAGATATGGTAGAAAAGAAGAACTTAAACAGACTGCATATTATGCTCCAGATAGACAGGAAATTCAGAGAAGCATGAAAGCGATTGATCTCGGGATAATAATGACAGATGATGCGAAATTCGAAACACAAAATCAGATAGCGATAAATAAAGCAAAAAGAGTCGCCGGACAGGTTCTAAGAACGTTCAAGAGAAGGGACAGGACAGTAATGATTCCCCTGCTAAAAACACTGATTATACTAAAACTTGAATACTGCTCAGTTTTGACGTCCCCATATAAAAAAGGAAGAAACTAATAAACTAGAAGAAACGCAAAGGCATTTCACAGCCAAGATTGATGGTTGCAAAGAACTCAACTACTGGGAAAGACTACGTAAACTAAATCTGTACTCACTGGAAAGAAGAAGAGAGAGGTACATCATAATCTACATATGGAAAATGATCGAAAAACTGGTACCAAACCTAAAACTAAACCCAATTACCATTCAAACAACGCTGGAAAATAGGAAAGGCAGAATGTGTAGTGTTCCCAAATTAAAGGCCCGACAAGGGAACTCCTCAACCCTGAAGGAAAATAGCTTGGTTGTCAGGGGGCCAAGACTTTTCAACCAGCTTCCTAAGGACCTCAGAAACGTAACGGGGGTCAAAGTTGAAGTCTTTAAGAAAGGACTGGATGCCTGGCTCAGGACAGTACCAGATGAGCCGGGCGTGCCTGGCTATGTACGGTGGAGAGCGCAAGAAAGCAACTCGCTCCTCCACCAGGCCAGACCTAGAGGCGGGGCCACCAGCTTGACCTCCGTGTGAAGAGACCAACGCACGAAACAACATGAGGTTCATAAGGTATATATATAAGGGGTCGCGCGTCGTAAGGTACCTAAGCGCCACCACAGGTGAAAACGTGTTTTTGATGGATATCATTATTTTCACCCTTCCTCTTTCGCGTGGTTTGGGTTATAATGACCTTACGACACTAGAAGTATGGTTGAAAACCTTATGAAGCGAACTACTTTTTTCACCTCTATCGCCAGCCAAAAGTTCACCCAAAGTTCGGCATAATAAGAAAATAAAAAAATAAAAAAAATATATATAAAATATAAAATATGAAAATCTATTCCAAAAACTCATCAACATCTTCATTAGCATACTTAGAACTCTAATTTAGCCAAAAATGAACGTTCTAGCTCAATTAATAACAGAGATACTATTGCGAGAATATTGCTGAACTTTGGAGGCGATTTCTGGCGAATTTTAATTTTGGCGCTTTAGGTACCTTAAGACGCGGAACCCCTCAATTATATATATATGATACAAACTCACTCATTTCACGTGTTTAATTGTGAAATTCATCATATATATATATATATATATATATATATATATATATATAAATTTTACATATATATATATATGAGCGAGAGAGAGATTCTAAAGTTTGTGGGCGCGTGGGCGCGAAAATGCGTCATTCAAGGTATCCGCCTCTACATCCCAAAGGTCGGTGAACCATTCCATTATATTCTCTATGGTTAGATAGTTAAAACTTTACAAGAAAGGTGCAACCTCCAAACTCTTTAAAAGTGACTTTTTTGCTAGTGTCATACACGTTCTTTCAACTCCTAGTCGCGTTTTCTAAATTTTTTATCACACGCTCTTCTCGCGGTTATTTGATGAAACAAAAGAAGATATTAAAGCGTGGTGAAATGTCCTCTACGTATACCACTCATAAAGGAAGGTTAAGGGAATCATATTTTTTAAAAATGTAATTATATGTACAGGGTGTACATAAAGTCAGGATCTATTTTTGTGAAATAATTATTTTTTTCTATTTTTCTTTTCAGAAGCCCTTAGAATGAATACGGAAGAGCGTGTGGCAATAGTAATTTGGCGAATCGAGGGAAAGAAATACAATGACATCAGAGAGAAGTTTAGAAGGAGATTTCTTAAGCCGGGGCCAATAGACGAGACAATACGAAAATTGGTGAACAAATTTAAACGAACGGGATCTGTAAATGATGAAGCAAGATCAGGACGACCGTGTATGTCAGATCTTACCGTGAATGCAGTACGCGGAATTATCACTGAGGAGCCACGTACGTCCGTTCGTGCTGCATCACGCAGACTCGGCTTCCCGACGTCATCTGTGCACAAAATTCTGAAAGTTAATTTGCGGAAGAAAAGCTATCATTTGCGGGTTTTACATGATTTACATGAGGAAGATTTCCCTCGACGAAGTGCTGTGTGTGCTGATCTCGTAGAAAGAACAAATCTGGAGTGATAATTTAATGGACAGCATTCTCTTTAGTGATGAAGCCACTTTCCATACGTGTGGAAAAGTAAATCGCCATAACTGTCGAATTTGGGCAGATGAAAGACCGAATGATTTCGTCCAAAATTGGGAAAGAGACTCACCTAAAGTTAATGTCTGGATGGGTTTAACAAAATCTAAGGTTTATGGTCCTTTTTTCTTTGCTGAAGCTACAGTTACGGGGCTTATTTATCTGGACATGTTGCAGCAATTCCTTGAACCTCAGCTGATTGGGGATAGGATTGTTAGTACCGTCGTCTATCAACATGATGGTGCTCCTTGTCACTATGCCAAAATTGTTCAGGATTATCTAAATGGACGTTTTCCAAATCGCTGGATCGGACGCGGAAGCAACCAAAGACCTTGGCCAGCGAGATCACCAGATTTAACCCCTTTAGATTTCTTTGCATGGGGCTTTATCAATCGCACGTCTATCAGACGAAGATTACGAGTCTTGAAAACTTACGTACACGTATACGAACTGCTGCAGATAACATAACCCCGCAAATGCTCCAGAATGTGTTTAGAAATGCTGCGGAACGATTTGAGCTGTGCAGGGACACTGATGAGCGTCACGTCGAATCCTACTCTTAATTATTTAATAAATGTTACCACTTTATCATTTTATGATTGAATTCCATATAATTTCCAAGTGCTTCACAAAAATAGATCCTGACTTTATGTACGCCCTGTATATATCGCGTACAGCACTGCATTCATGTATATGTAATACGATTTTCACTTACTCCTTTTCATCTTCTAACTAAGGTCTTTCAGAAATGTAGCTCCTGCAACGAAACGTATGCCGCTATGTAAATCACTGTATACATCTATTTCTAAACATTTTTGTATTAACCTACTTTAAGACGCAAATGGAATAAGCCATTTCTTCATTTTTTGTATCATCATCATTTTAAATATTTTAAGCTCTCCTTTTGTTAAACTTTTTAATTTAAACAAGAGACTTTTTAATTTGATTGATACGCTTTTATAATTTTGATGATAGCTCGCTCAACATTCATTATTTCAAGTTAAATTTCTGATTCAAAAAAGACGCTACTGTTTTTGACGTGCGTAGGAGATAGACGTTTCTGCGTGGGGAGAATGCGTGCGTGTATGCAAAACTTGTATTCTATGATTTAATTCTACGTTTTAATAGCCGAGAGCTAGACAGAGTTAATCGCATGGTATAAAGTCCTGGCACGCACTTTACCAATAAGCTACTGGCACTTTCTGCTACATGAGGCCAGGTTACAAACTCGTATATATAT